>CM043019.1:62392975-62597828 GCA_023690525.1 Holotrichia oblita | reverse complement strand
GTTTCATATGCTAGCGATCATTTATAAATTCCCAAAACGATCATTTCTTAATGCGATCTTAACATAGGTATAGTTAAATCGCGATCGCATACAATTTCACTATATTTCTAAGTATTTATGTAATTAAGAAATTACATGAATAAGACTATGTATGGGGGCAAGATATAAAAGTCTATTACATATTAGGGTGGATCGAAAAACGCGTTTTTTTCTGCAATACAATTCTAATAACGCGGAAAACTTGCGCATGGGCGTCATTATAAATGAAAAAATATTTAACAATTTTTGTTTCAAAATTTGAAATCGCGCAGAAGGCCTAAAGTTACAAAAAAAGTCAAAATACCGGTAAATTTCAAAAAAATGCAAAAATTACAAAAAATACATTTTTTGTTGTAATAGTGAAAAAAGTGTTTTTAAGAGTGTCCTTAATACATACAAAAAATAATTAGACCCATACTTGTTTTACTGAATTCGCGCAAAAGGTCTAAAGTTGCGGGTTGTGTCGTAAAAAAACGATATTTCATGATTTTCGACGATTTTTAAACATGTGCCAAAACCCATAAAAGTTTTATTTTTAATTTGTAATAGTGTAAAAACCATTCAAAATAGTTTTCCCAATCCAGAAAAAATACTTTGAGACCTGTTATTCCTTAACTGTATTCGTGCAAAAGGTCTAAATTATAGTATAAGTTAAGTTATAGCATGTTATAGAGTCCCGTAAAAACGCCGTTTTCCATATCTGATGAGTGTTTATTTAACACATTAAGGTTTGTAATAAGACTCTAACAAGTGATTTCCAAAAAATGTAGGTATCAGCCAAACATATCATATTGCAGCTCTCAGCTCATTTCAACATTTAATCTGTGCTGAAATGGACTCACGGCGAGGACGTGGCTGCAAGGCGAGTCCTACCTCCACCCTACACAACCAACCAACCAGGGTGAATTTTATTTACAATATTTACAGTAACTATTTACTTTGTACAATTCATATGTTCGTTGTAGGCGAAAGGTTATTTACATAGAAGTCCCTTTGAATTCTGACTTTTAATTAAATGTGGGCATCAGCTGTCTTGATTTTAAAGTAGCTCTAATATAACCATCTCGATTTTCATGCCCGCACAGTTTTTCTGCTGCTTCTGTAACCAGTTTTACACACCTCTCAACTGACTGGGTGTGGCATGGGAATTTGAGGTAGTTAAACTCTGGTAGCGCTTTGTCTTTCAATAAAGAAGCGTTGTGTTCAGTTGGCATCTTGGACAGTAGTGGTAGCGGTGTTAACTTGCAGATTGGCCAATCAATTAGTTCGGTATAGTCGTCTGCACTAAAATTTATTGAAGGTATTTTGAAGTCTCTTACGTAACCTTCAGCCGATGGCTCATTTCTGGATTTAAGGATCCTGTAGCCAAGTTCCCTAATGTGTGGTATCTCATCCATTATCATAGCCAACATAATATTTTCAGGGCGGCAACCCTGCCCGCAACTTTGGGTCTTTTGCGCGAATTCAGTAAAACAAGAACGGGTCTAATTGCTTTTTGTATGCATTAAGGACACTTAAAAACACGTTTTTCACTATTACAACAAAAAATGTATTTTTTTTGTAATTTTTGCATTTTTTTGAAATTACCGGTATTTTGACTTTTTTTTGGTAACTTTAGGCCTTCTGCGCGATTTCAAATTTTGAAAAAATTTTTTTTTATATTTTTTTATTTATAATGACGCCTATGCGTAAGTTTTCCGTGCTATTAAAATTGTATTGCAGAAAAAACGCGTTTTTCGATTCGCCCTATTACATATACTTTAGAGAATGAATGTTCGCATGATGGTGCAGAAAATGTCCTTCAGAACCAACCAATAATTAATTTCATTAGTTTTCAGTTTGACTGCCTTTTCGTTTACCTTCTCTATTATTTGAAATAAATTATTATTTGTTTACTGTGTGTTTTGTTATTAATTCTCGAATAAAATCAGTGTTTTTAACGAAACAAACTTAAGATGAACATAGATTCCTGTGTATCTGCGTTGATAAATAATTTTTCTTATGATTCTAAAATTAATTAGTAGCATATTATTAAATTCACTTAAGTAGTGACAAGAAGAAATATAATAATTATTTTATTTGCGTTTATATGTCATTAATGGTAATGGGTATTGGCAAACGCTATACTACGTAATAATGCAGATATTAAAAGTATCTGAAAAAGAATATATTTCTGCAGCGATCTTCCCATTCATTTCACATTACGTAGCTATTTTACCTGTTCATAAGCAAATTGCTTTATTACTACAAACATCCAGTAAAAATTTGAAAGTTTCTGTGTGCGACGTTAGGTCTACGTCGCTTGTCGGGTGAGTCGGTTTTAAATCAACCGAGTGTACATACATACATACCGGGATATTATTTGCAACCTGTGGATTGCGTTCTGGTCTACTGAAAAAGGAGCGGACTTCAACTGTAAGCATACATGCGCATGATTCGTCCCCCTCACCTCGCTGTAGTACTGATGAGGGCTTCGTTGAATTGATTGAAATTGAAAAGATCGATGCGACGATAGCATTTTCTAATAGCTAGACAAGGGTAAAGAACAGTGGTGGGTACTTGCTGTTAGACAGCCATAGCATACAACACACAATTGTCCAGCAGAATAGCATGCTTATTTCTTGACTTTGTTAACACATAGAAATCATATTTTCATCCTTCTTTCACTCGTATCAAGAGGATCATCACATTAAAAGTTAGCTCTTGGTATATGGTGTATGTCGTGCACGTTACGGGAAAGTTAGTGGAAAACAAAAATTGTCTGGCAACGTAAGTCTTAGGCCAAGTGAGTATTGCAGTAACGAATTATGTAGCCCATGATCTATAAAAAGATATACTCGTATGATTTGCATTACGACGCAGCAGATGAAGTATACGAATTATGAAATGCACAGTGAATAAAAGGTAAATCAATGCACCCAATTAAGCTTCCTTTATCGATCAAATTGGTCGGTAGCATCAGTTAAAATGAATATATATGTATGTATATATTTTTTTAATTTTAATGTTCATGAGCAATAATTTCTATTTGCGGTGTTGTATGGCAAAAGTGATGCATTTATGTTTCAATGTTAAATAACGTTACGACTTTTACGGTTATTTAATTAAGTACATCATTTACTGAAATTTATTATATATTATTATTTATAGTAATGATGTAATTTTAGTTTTGTATAAATTATGTATCTACCAGTGTTGGATTTTTAGAAATACTTCTATTAAGTAGTATATGTATATGTACACATATAATTTTAATTAATAAACAGTAGCCATTTAAAGTTGTACACTTTTTCCGTTTGTTTATGAAGTTCTCTTGTTGCTTTAGTGCACTGACACTATATTAAGTACTACGGTTGAATAACTACTACTAGTAGTAGAGCTGGGGGGTGTGCGACGGTAACACATTTCATTCAGTAACGGGGGCTTTCCAAGGCTACTAAAATAATTATTTTAACACAAATATAATTTCTCCTTTTCTTCCCTTTTAGAAGTATATATGTAGTACCTTACTATAAAGACAGACTTGATTTAAAAGTCATTAACATAGTTGTTTGATGATGTTGAGGCCGTAGAACGTGTCGGACTAGTATCTATCACTGATAGTAGAGCTTGAACTTTTTGCTGAGCCCTCTGAAACATTGTAGCGATTTTAACTTGTTTCTTGGATCGAGCTGTTTTTTTAGAAAAATGTTCTGTATAATGTGTAGATTCATAATCTCAGCAATATCATAATACTGGCTTTTTTCTACGAATTTCACAAAGGTATTTAGGTATTTATCCTCTGAGACAGCACTCAGTCCATTATTGGAAACACAATTTATCGCACGTGCAATTTCAGAGTGGACAGTTGTGGACTCATCATTATTTTCTTTTTTCTCAATCACGATTTTTTTTGGCAGTTTAAGTCATAACTTTTCCAGGCTCTGTGTAATGTTAAGTTTTTCACATCGGACCAAGCAATTGCAACTGTAAAAATAACGTCTTTAATGTTAAAATTACATTGGAAATCTTTGACGCTGCAATCTGAGCTCACCAACTTAGGTATATAAGACAGGACTGCATACTAATTTGCAATTCAATTTGCAATGAAAGAGTTAATACACCGAACGGCACCGACAATTGAATAAAATATGCGAGAAAGAATTGCATAAACTTTTACATCAATAACTCCCAAAATTTCGAGGAGAGTTGAAATCAAGTTTTAAAGAAGAATTAATATTTCCGTAAGAGAAAAAGACATGATTTTTCAACATTTATTATAATTTCGTTTTGTTTTTATTGATTGATGAACATTATGTATGCATACTCTTTTGTTTTTGAAATATTTTCAAGGTTACCTCAAAATTGGAGGCAACATTTTTGTAGCTTGCGTAAAAACTATGAAATATCTTGTAAAGTTAAAAGAAGACATAGAAGTTCATATACATGAATGGAAAGGTATTAGAATGAGGAATCTATCGACCTAAGAAAATCTATAGGGTGCCATTTAAAAAAATGAAGTTATCTAGAGACGAAGTCCCGGAAATGCGTTAAATCATTTCTGACAACCGGAAGTAGGTATTCATCTTCTGTTGATGTCATTGTCTATACCGGACTATATAGTTTACATATTCTTGATTTCATTTCGATACCTATTTTCAGGATCAAACTATCGCGGCATACGAAAAACACCGAATCGGGATAGTTTAATTCGTTCCTGGAATCCCAGAAGTTTGTAAGTTTCACTTTTCTTTTGTGCGTACAACATAATTTTCAAAATTTAAGAACGATTTATTTGTGCTCTTAGAATGTTACTGCATCCATTATTTTCGGAGTATTTTAGTTACAAATTTTGAATGGCTCTAGGTACTATCTCGAACTCCCTATTACTCAGTTAAATTAGAATGAGTGACTGCATTAGGATTGCGCACATCAACATTAGATCTTTGTTGCCAAAACTAAATAATTTGAAATATACGCTCTTTATAGCCATAATTTTGTTTGTTACCTAAACTTGGCTCTCAAATTCAATTACTGATGAACTACTAGTTGTGAATGGTTATTCATTGTTCAGAAGGGATAGAAATGGTCGTGGGGGTGGTATTGCTATCTTGCTTCGTAGTTGTCTCGTTGCGTCTGTAATAGAAACTAATGATACTATTGAACAGCTATGGGTATTAGTCGGGAGAAATAACTTTAAATTTATCATTGGTGGTCTTTATAGACCACCACATTTCAATTATAAATCATTTTTATCTGAAGTAGAAGTCTCGTTAAATTCGTGTCTTTAAGTATAACGATATTGCGCTCAAATCCGCTAACGTCTTACTTTCATGACTTTATAGAGTCTCTTGATCTAAAACAACTAAAAATCAACCTACTCTACTAGGTCGACGGTAGATGCTGTAACTTTGATTGACGATTTCTTAGTCAGTAACGAGGTAGAAGTGCGCGGTTGTGGGGTTATTGACTGTGAGTTCTCTGATCACGATTTGATACATTGCAGCGTGGTGGGTTGTTTGTCGGGGGTGGAGCCTGTGGTGCGCACTTATAGAGATTTAAAAAATATGAACTTTGATCTATTTGCTGGAGAACTGCGAAGCGTGCCTTTTCATAGAATTTTTGGAATAAATGACGTGGATTCCAGTAGAAGTAGAAACATTTAATAATTTTATACTACATTTATTTGATAAGCACGCACCTTTTATTACCAGATGTTTTACCAAGCCACGGGCTCCATGGCTAACTGATAACTTGAAATTGATGATGTCCTTGCGCGACAAGGCTAGAGCTAAATATAGTCGGCTTCGGACTCCTCACAGCCTAGAATATTATAGATCACTAAGAAATTTAACCAGTAGGTCAATCAGGCTTGAAAAGAAATCATATTACGATTATGTAGGGAGATCGCGAACGGATGCATCCCTATGGTGGGCCTTAAGTCACCTTGGTATAAACAGATGTAAAAACGTTTACATTCCCGATCACTTGAAAGATGTAGCAGTTCTTAATACTACTTTCATAAATTCAGTTCCTGCACCCAATACTACATACAACTACAATTAATTTATATTCTGGCAATTTTAATGACTATCACTCACATTTCTGTCAACCAATCACACAGTTAGAATTCCTTATCAACAGCCAATGACATTCATTCTATAGTGAAAAAATCACGTGTGAATTTTAATAAGTGATAAAATCACTCACAATGCTCGCAATTACTACACAAAGCAAATCTTGTTTATTTTTTTTTTGTTTCCTGAGTTACCAGCCACATACATGGCAAAATGAAGACAACCTAAGAGAGTAAATTACGAAAATTTCCGATAACTGCGGAACTTACTAATAGCAAACTACATTGCAACAAATTTTGTTCGTGATATAGTCTTTTTAAATACAACGCGTGACCAAGATTTTTCTTTGATAAAATTGATTTGGATACAATTTTATCGGAAAATCTTGGTCACTTGTTATATTACTTATGATAATATTTCTTTTGAGGTTTAGTACGTTGATTCAGGCACGATATTTAAGATAATGTTAGGTAATTAATCGAACGTAACGAGCTATGACGGTATTAATATTAAAACGTTGAAGATGTGTTGCCCTGTAATTCTTCCTATTGTTACACACATTATTAACTGTTGGATTGAGAAATCCGTCTTTCCAAGTACGTGGAAGCTGTCTGTGATACGTCCCTTACCTAAGGTGCCTGAGCCTAAAGTCTTTGGGGATTTGCGCCCGATTAATATACTGGCTACTATGTCTAAAATTTTCGAACGGGTAATCTTCTCTCAGATCAACGAGTATATTAATGCCAACAACTTGCTTCCTGGAGTGCAGTCTGGTTTTCGTAAGGGCTACAGTTGCATTACTGCGATTCTTAAGGTTACGGATAATATAATTGAGGCTACGGGTAAAGGAAGGGTAACTGTACTAGTATTGCTTGACTATAGTAAAGCGTTCGGCACAGTTGATCATAAAATTCTGATAGATATATTACGATATATTGGTCTCCAGGAGAATTGCCTGCATTTAATTGAGAGTTATCTTTCCAATCGGATGCAAACAGTTGAGTTGGATTTATGCGCTTCTGAATTTCTCCCTGTGGCTATTGGTGTACCGCAGGGTTCCATACTGGGACCATTACTGTTTACCATATATTCATCTAGACTTTTTAATTGTATTGAGTTTTGCACTACACATATGTATGCGGATGATGTGTAATTGTATTTCTAATTTGAACCTTCTGACTGGCAGTCCGCCGTGAATAAGATTAACTCCGATTTAAAAAAAGTTTCTGAAATGTCCGCCGCGCATTATCTAATTATTAATCCCATGAAAACACAGGTCATCCTCTTTGAAAATTCAAACCATTGTACAGAGCTAGAACATCGCGTGAGAATTCAGAGCAATGATTGCTTTTGATTGATTGCTTTTAGTCGTGAAGTTAAAAATCTTGGGTTGCTTATTGATAATAGCTTCAGGTACCGTACACATATATCCAAATGTGTTACTAGAGGATACTATTTTTTAAAAAGAATTTACCCTTATAGGAACCTGCTCAATTTTTCAATTTGTTCTTGACACTAATCCAGAAAAAATTGTGCCAGGCATATGTTCTGTCTGGGTTTAACTATTGCGTTCCTATCTATCATGCTGCCATTGATCACTACACTTCCTATAGCATTCAATTAATGCAAAACTCTTTTTTGCATTATATTTACGGATGTTACATTCAAAACATGATATTACGAGTATATAAGGTAAAGCCACTTCGAGAACGAGTTTGGAATCGGCTCGCGCATGACGTCAGCGCACGACAAAAATATGAATAGATAACAGTATTACAGATAATAGGTATATGTTGTTTATGTATTAATTTTTTATATGTTGTTGTGTTACTATAGAATTGAAGTTATCGTTGTCTTTCGTCTGTTTTACTGTCTGAGGTACAGAAATATATACAATTAAAATTTTAGAAATAATTAAGTAGGTATAATGGATTTATCTAGTGGTACTAATAATCTCAACAGTTTCTTATTTGGATGGCACAGTATGAAATTCATAGAAATTAATAAAAAAATGTGTGTTTAGTGAAGAAGTTATACAGTGTTTTCACTGTGAAAATATGAGAGGTATCAAATTATGCACAAATAAATACAAAGATATATTTTTTATATTTTGGTATATAAAAAAAACAACGAATGGTATATTTGACGGTTTATTTAACAATTTTTATAATTTTTCTTTTTTGTGTTTTTGATTTTTGTTTCAACTTTTGATTCTAAATTCTCATTCGAAAATACATTCGACATCTAAAAAAGAGTTTTTTCATATTATCAGATGTTTGGACTTCTGCTGATCTTTCCAATACATTTTTTTGATATTTTTTATGCCGCACCATGCACTAACTTGTCTCTAATTATGAACTTTATTCCGAAACATTAATATATCAATAACTACATACACATAAGACAAATTTACACACAAAATCATGAACATACGCTCAGCCACAAGAACGTTTGTACATTTTCTGTTGTTGCATCATGACGACTACCGGAATGAGTGTTGTTCCGCCACCTGTGAGTATAATCGGTAGAATGGGTCATGAAAATTCGGTAGAATTCGGTAGATTTTTTGTCCTTAGTTTCAACTTATCCTTATAAACATTGTTTTCGACAGCGATTTCTAAAATATTTTCTTTGTCTTATTTCTTAAATTTATAAAATTAGGCAACCTAATACGCACAATCAATTATCGACATCTTACAGGCAAGTGCCAAAGTTAATTTGTCAGATATTAATCATATACCGGGTTCTTTTTTATCATTACACATACACTTTCCCTATGTGTAACTTAAAAAAAAATGCATTATAGCTGCATAATAGGCAACCAGTTATACAGTCGTATTTTGACAAGCGAGAACCATGAGCTGTTTTTATTAACTTTTTATTATTTTGAAATAAAAAGTGAAATTGTAGACGAAATACTGTACGATACACATTTACTATTTTACTTTGCTTATTTTAAATTGTTCCACGCGCTAATAATCCCCTGGTGTCGCAAATCTTACTCCGTAAATAAAATAGCACTTTTAACACTCGTATCGTAAATAACTATTTTGTAAAAGATTTTCTTATGTTTTTAAAATTCGAAGTATACAGTATATAAGTTACTTCGGCAACATAATAAGTGTATAATAATTTTTTTTCCTCGATAATTTTTGTAACTTTTAAGAAATCTTCCAACATTTCAAAGAACTGGCCGCGTAGCGTGATATAAGCCAATATAAGCAAAAAACTATTATGTAAATTCTGTGCATGTTAACGGCACCCCCACAACGACAAATTAAAATTTTATATAGCACAAAGTTTTGTGCTAGTTTTGTGTCGTTTTGTGCCGCAAACCGGAAATTTTGTGCTGCTTCCGTTATCGAGATATTTGCATTTCTTCGTGGGGGTGCCGTTGACATGCCAGCACCCCTACCAAAAAAATCAAAATCTGTTAGTGCCAAAATGTTGCTGTAGGCTTGTAGAGTTTTGTGCCGTTTAGAGCGAGTTTTGTGCTGCCCCCGTTTTCCCGCAAAAAAGTTTTGAATTTAGCATGTTTAGGGCACCCCATATCCTATATCTGGGAAAGTACGTACGCTAGCGGATTTTGCAGTACGTCAAAGTTTTGTGCTACAGCCACCGAGTATTGTGCCGTTGAGAGCGAGTTTTGTGCTGCCCCCGTTTTCCCGCAAAAAATTTTGAACTTAGCATGTTTACGGCACCCCATATCCTATATGTAGTATATGAAGTACGCACGATAGCAAATTTTGCAGTACGCCAAAGTTTTGTGCTACAGCCACTGAACTTTGTGCCGTTGAGAGCAAGTTTTGTGCTGCCACCATTTTCCCGCAAAAAGTTTTGAATTTAGCATGTTTACGGCACTCCATAGCCTATATCTGGGAAAGTACGTACCGCATATTAAGCTATTCCAAATGGCCCATTCTAAATCAGATTTACTTCAAATACTCGATCTTGTTACGGCACATGCATCTGGAGTTCTATAAAAAGTTCCCTCTGCCATGTTAAGAATCATATTAGGAAATCTTTGTGAATTCTTTTATTCAGATTTTTGTCGAACTAATTTTTCAAACTTTGAAACGATAATTTGGACACTCTAGGTAGTTTCGAAAACATTCAACAAAGGCATTCTAAAATCTCAGGAGGATTGTAAAAATATAAAAACTACACAGATGTTCTGTTCGAAGAAAACAAGTTGAATACAAGTTTCATAATAATACAAACGCCATCTATATTAGATATGAATGAATTAGAAACTAACAAATTTTTGTTTGAATATTTTTAATTTATGTCTTCAAAAAAATTTAAGTGGCTCAATACATTTGAATGATCTTGTGCTGTATACAGGGTGATTGGTGAGAATGGCCTATTAAAAGTATTATACAAACTTGAATTGAAAATTGAATAAATATCACTTCCGGTTAACCGGAAGTGGGCATCAACTTCGATTTTTTAAATAGCATGCTATAAAATAAATTACAAATTCAGCTTCTATGATAAATTTTACACATATTTCATGTATCATACCCTATACCTAAATACCATTCCTTCTGAGTTATTCGTAATTAAAGAAAAAAAGTGACAGATACCGATCTTACTTTATAGTGATATTACTTCACGTAGGAGTAAATGAGGCGAATGAAATTTTGCATACGCACAGCTGATATTATGTAGCTGTACAGCATTTGAAGTTTTTTTCTGTAACGTTATACAGGGTGTTTAAAAACTTAGTTGCTTATAAATAAGTTCAGTCCGCGGAAAGTACATTTTCTTAAATGGAAAGGTATATATTTTATTAGATATTATGATTCTACAAAATATTCTCTTTGAATCCGTATTAGGTGTTCCTATACCTAAAATGTAAGGTTAATAAGTTATAACGATCTAATTAACCTCCGTACCTAAAATGCTCAAATATGTCAATTTACAGAAGCAAGTGTGCTTAGCTCATTTGTTTTACATACTTACTTGCCACTTATTTTGACGTCTGTCATTTTAGTTAGTTGTTCTCGCGTACACTGTGGGAAATAGATCTGCACCAGTACAATAATTAGGGTAAACAATGCGAGTACTTAATTTACAACAACAAAAAATTATTTTATTTGTTTTTTTTAATGTGTGTTGGAGTGACTCCGTAAGCTGTATTACTTGTCTCTTGCGGCGTAGCTTAGTGTGTGTAAGTTGTGTTTAAATGGCTTTGTGACAGCATCATATCGCCTTTTATCATGCCGCGCCGTTAATCACTTTGCTTCCAACAGCGAATGGCAAGTCGATCCGGGATTAAACTCTCTGAAAAAATGTCACCGTCCCTCCAGTGAATTGAACCCCGGCACCTATCGTCCTCTCACAACAATAGTCAGCCGCCTAACCACTGCGGCCATCGACCCGTTTTAAACCCGTTTGTTACAAAAAATATTGTTATCTTAGTACTTTTTTACAATTTTTATTTTACCTCTGTAATAACATTGTTTTCGTTTCTGTGCACTACATTTTTCTCAGTATATTGCATTAGAATGGATTAGCATTGAGAATAGACCAAATCAGGTAATCATGAATTTATTTATTATGCAAAGTGAATGTAATCAAATAGTGAAATAAATGTATCAAACGTTTAGTAAAAGATACTGAAATTTACAAGCAATAATCAGCAAAAATTTCTAAGAATTTTTAAGATATAAAAAGTTTTAGCGACCGATAAGTTCGTAGAACAATGGTGAAAGAACAATACCTGTTAAGTAATAATAACAGTTATAATTATTTAAGAAGGCAGATATTAAAAAAACAGTTGAAGTAGTAGGTCCAAAAGAAAATATTTTGTTGAACGTTTTTTTACTCAATGCTCAATGAAATATTAGTTGATTGAAGAGTCTTTTATGTATCTAAAATAAAAGTAAAATCCAAAGTGTAAAGTAAAACCCGACGTGTAACAATATCAGTAAAAAATTTAGATTACCTAAGAATTCTCCTCGATACTCCCAACAATTGGTATTTGAATAATCAACATAAAGTAAATCTACATCAAAGGACTAAATAATTAGTAATAACAAATTAGGTAAAATTAAAAAAATTAAAAAGATAATATAAAAGATGCAGTAGAAAAATTATAAGAGCAACAATAATAATAACACAAATAAATAAGTTATCTAAATGGTTCGACATGGCAACCATTTCATTCTATATTCTTGCATTCTATATTCGGAGACGTATTCCAATAATTCTTGCTAATCATCTGGTGTTATTCGTCTAAAGGATCCCTTATTGCTATAATTCAATGGGAAGAATTTTCGAAAATACGATTAACAAAATGACAGTCGTCAAAATAAGTGGCAAGTAAGTATGTAAACCAAATGAGCTAAGCACACTTGCTTCTTTAAATTGACATATTTGAGCATTTTAGGTACGTAGGTTAATTAGATCGTTATAACTTATTAACCTTACATTTTAGGTATAGGAACACCTAATATGGATTCAAAGAGAATATTTTGTAGAATCATAATATCTAATAAAATATATACCTTTCCATTTAAGAAAATGTACTTTCCGCGGATTGAACTTATTTATAAGCAACTAAGTTTTTAAACACCCTGTATAATGTTACAGAAAAAAACTTCAAATGCTGTACAACTACATAATATCAGCTGTGCGTATGCAAAATT
The DNA here is from genome assembly GCA_023690525.1 of Holotrichia oblita. Taxonomy (NCBI): domain Eukaryota; kingdom Metazoa; phylum Arthropoda; class Insecta; order Coleoptera; family Scarabaeidae; genus Holotrichia; species Holotrichia oblita. The sequence goes on along the minus strand of CM043019.1, from coordinate 62,585,080 downwards.
TCATTCGCCTCATTTACTCCTACGTGAAGTAATATCAGTATAAAGTAAGATCGGTATCTGTCACTTTTTTTCTTTAATTACAAATAACTCAGAAGAAATGGTATTTAGGTATAGGGTATGATACATTAAATATGTGTAAAATTTATCATAGAAGCTGAATTTGTAATTTATTTTATAGCATACTATTTAAAAAATCGAAGTTGATGCCCACTTCCGGTTAACCGGAAGTGATATTTATTCAAAAACATTTTCACGTGATAGTTCATATTCAACCATATCCAACTGCAAAATTTTGTTTTAAAATTCCGATCCGTTTGTATAATACTTTTAATAGGCCATTCTCACCAATCAGCCTGTATATAATACAAGTAGAATAATTCGAAAACTTGATGTGCTAGTCAAATTTTGAAAATATTTTAAGGACTGTTTTTATAATAAAACTTGACTTCAGGTCTCATTAACATTTTTAATTGCTGTTAAACAAAAATTAAAAATTGAATATTTAATCAGGTGTGTAAATATAATTAAACTAAGCAAAATATATTCGGCAATACAAAACTAAACCTTCTTGATGATAATAGACCTTTGTAACCTATTTGCTATTCTATTTAATAAAACTATAACACTTGCATTGTTCTTGTGCGCGATGTTAAGATGCTGAATTTAAACTTGATATGCACCTGTTAATTTTTTTGTTTTGTCGGTAAGAAGAACACAAGTGAAAAACATGCTCGTTTTTGCTGATTTTCTTTTTGTTGCCGAGAATATGTAAACATCAATTTATACATTATACAGATTAGTTTGGTTTTACAGAAATGTATGTATATGTGGACTTAACAAAAAGGAATAATTTTTTCTTAGACAGATTGAACTTATTACTAAAGTTCAATCTGTCTAAGAAAAAATTATAAGTAATAATAAGTTATTAGGTACTATTATTTACATAGAAGGTCATTTACAGGGTCCCATCTTTTTAAATAATTCTGTTCGTATCTGATTGTAAGATTGACGTGATTGGTCGAAATTATAATTCTCTGTCTAACCCTAGGCGGTGTTTTACTTATCTGTGTTTAAAGTAATACCTATATAATACGACAACCGACAAAACCGCCATCACCGCCAATAGTGGCGGCGATCGCCGACAATTGCGGCGGCGTTTCAAAAAGTCGAATGACGCTGCTTTTACTAACGACCCTACATTAATATGCCGAACGAACGTTTATTAAATATTTTTTGTGAAAAAAAAATTGAAAAAAAAATTTATATCAAAAAATATCTTTTGTTGCGGTTGTACTCAAAATGTTATCCCGAATCAAAATATCGAAAAATATTCCGGTAGTCCCATTTAAAAATCGAAAATCAAAGTCATTTCCGCTAAAAGCGGAAGTAATAAGAATGTATCGACTTATGTCAAGAAATGTAAATTAAAGCCGCGTACATAATTCCCAAATTTCGTTTCTCTATCTCAAATATTTTAGAAATTATAGGGGCGAGTCACCTCTCAGAAACACCCGATATACTGTGTCGCCATCTGTGCTAGCCACAAAATTATTGTTTCTATACGAACAAGTTTACATAGCACCGTGTTCACATATGTAATGCACGTATGCAATATGTAATGACGGGATACGAACCCGGCGCGGCACGGACATAAATATATAAATTGACCTTACGAACAGCGTTCCTTTTCATAACACCAAATATTTTGAATTGCATTGAAAATAGGGAACGTTAGTTTTGGCGTTACTTAAGTAATTGGTTTTCTCTTGCTTTTACTTCGTTTGCATTAGCGGCAGTTAAAATTAAATGGAAGTTTTCATCAATTATATTTATATATCTACTATTTGTTTTATTTATTAGATTGTAGGAATTTTATCTTTGCTTTCTTATTGTACAGAAGCTGCGCAATTTATCTTTTCTTCGTAACTTAAAACATATTTGTGGAAGTTTAATTGTTTATCAAATAATACATAATATATGTATGTCCTTACTAGTGCTATGTTGTTAGAAAAGTAGAAATTGTTGTTAAACAAAAGTTGTGTAAAGGTTCTATTTTTGAAGTGTTCTTGTTGCAAGTATTTCGCTTAACTTTACTTTTCATCAACTTCAAAGTGGTTTTTTAATTCCAGTAATATAACTAACGATGTAGGTCAGGTTTTGCATTGCCGACGTAATTACCTATTTCTCTAAAATTTCTAAGAAGTTACTTTTTCTATCTCAATTCTGCAGTACGTAATAGATTAAAGGTATTTTACCTTATAATGTTTGAAACTGAGCATAAAAACAATGAATCGGAAAACATTCATTATGATGCTGGTAATTATAAGAAACTAATATTGTAATTTGTAATCAAAATGGGTACACACAACGAGTTGAAGTACGCAATAAAAGTGACACATAAAAAAAGCAAACGACCGGCGAGACAAGAGGTCTTCCACTGGCAGTCGAATGACTCCAGTAGGGTATTTATAATTGTCGGTAACAAGTTTTCAAATTAATGATCCGAGAAACATGTACGTAATGTCCGTGCGTTCTACATCGAACACGTGGACGACAAAACTCTGTTGCAAATAAATAATCAACCCATTGTAGCGGTCATTAAGAACTTGCTCCCTCAAAACGGCATTACAAGCAACCAGGAAAAAACAGCAGAAACACGAGATGGATGCTACGTTGCAGTACGTACTCTACACTAACAATAAGTTGTTGTTTTACTGTGTTTTTCATCGGCTAGTTACGGCGTTATTTTATTTCACTTGTCTAACCACTGTATCGCACATTAGTAGCTTTTAGAGAAGGCCCAGTAATAGCCGGAATGCTTTCTAGGTGAAACGGTCTTGCTAGATGTACATATAATGAAAGCTTTTTATTGTCAAGTTGCTATAGATTTTCTACTGTATCCACCTGTTGTATATATGTGAAAATTAAATAATAGCTAGGTTGTAAGGTTTTTGAAGGTTGTAAGGTTTTTGAAGGTTATAGATGTTATGTATAGTGCAGTATTGCCTTAAATTTAGGGAGGAATGCTAAAACAATTTCTTAAAGGTTAATGATTGTAATAGTTCAATCTATTATCTGAAAATAATGCGTAAGAAATTTTACTATACTTCTAAGTTCTGCATTTGATGTAATTTCTTATTGTTGTCAGTTGTAAATAGTGGAAGAAAAACAGCAAGAATGTCGAAATATGTAACAGTATCCGCTATATCCATAAATTTGGTTCATATTTAATTAGAATTAATGTTTAGAAATACATATATTGCACGACAAATAACCACAAATGATTGTATAATATTACCCACCACAGCTCGACTGTATAGTGAGGAGATTTTATGGGTTATAGGCTGATGACACACAAGCTATCTAAAGTGTCTACTTTTTGAAGAATAATCTTGTTGGAATGTATAAACAATTTATCGGAACATCTATGCCTAAAGCCAATTTTGCAATATACAGGATGTTTGGTGAGAATAGCCTAATAAAAGTATTAGATATGCAAACTGAATGAGCTTTTAAAACAAAATTTGGTGGTTGGGTATGATTGAAACTATCACATGAAAATATTTTTGAATAAATATCACTTCCGGTTAGCTGGATGTGAGCATCAACTTCAATATTTTAAATAACATGCGATAAATTCACTTATAAATTCCGCTTCTATGATATATTTTATACATATTTCATGTATCATATCCTATACCTAAATACCATTTTATATATCTATATTTCATGTAAGTACCTATCATAAGTATCATATCCTATACCTAAATACCTACCATTCCTTCTGCGTTATTGGCAATTAAAGAAAAAAGTGATAGCGATCTTACTTTATAGTGATATTACGTTACGTAGTAGAAGAAGAGACGAATGAAATTTTGCATACACACAGCTGATATTATGTAGTTATATAGAGTTTGCAGTTTTTTTCTGTATCATTATACAGGCTGTTTAAAAACTTAGTTTCTTACAAATCAGTTCAATCTTTGAAAAGTAGCTTTTTTTAATGTAAAGGCATATGTTTTCTTATATTTTTTGATTCTACAAAAGATTCTCTTTTAATCTGTATTGTGTTTGCAGAATTCGCAGACATATCAATTTTATTTCAACATATGGCAAGAACGGAATTTTGTGAACTCATGTTGGTGATTATGTAACATAATACTGCGTTTTTATCTAATATTGTTTGAATCGACGAGGCAAAATTTGATAGGTAAGGGGGTGTGAATAGGCGTAATGTTCACTACTGGGCTCCAAACGATCCTCATTTAACTAGAACGAGAAATTTTAAAGATAAGTTTAGTTTTAAGGTATTTTGTATAATAATAGATAACATTATACATTATTAATATATCTATTCTGTGACCTTTATGTACTTATCTTTCAATTCCTGAAATATTTTCACTTATAGGTCAATAAAACAACAATTAATTAAATACCAATTTATTGGAATAAATTGTATGACGAAAATTTGAATTCGGATGGATATCAGCGAATTTTACATATATACTCCATTCAACTTAAGAGTGCAGTAGTTGGCGCCACAATCGGCGTTGGTTTTACACTAGAGAATTTAAATATACCGCTCAATTCAAAATCAACATTGACGTAGGTTAATCTTCAAATGCGGTAAATATACAAATATATTACAACGTATGTATATTTTAGCTAATAATGTCAAAATAACATTATGAATCAATACATTTCTATTTTATTAACTTTTGTTAAACTTTTTTAAAGCTTCTCACAGGCAATTCATGATAAGATTGATTTTTAAAACGTAAAATTTATATGTTCGTAAAATATATTATTCAGACTATGTATAGAAATTGTATATAAGATGTATGACTATGTTATATTTATTAATATTTAAGTATAGAAACACAATAATTGTATAGAAAATGTATTTTTCAAGTTTATTGTACATACGAAGAAATATTTTTAAATATTTATATGATATAATACGCAAAAATCCAAATCATACATCGTATTTTCTTCTGCGATAGAATGTTTGATGCAATTAGTCCAGACTTCAGCAGTGACATGATTAACTCCATCCAATAATAAAGTTTTTACTTGCGCTAACTTAAAAGTTCTATTATGAGCATCATGATGCTTCACTTGAGCTCATATTAATTCGATGGGATTCAAATTACAATGATATGGGGGTAATCGTAATATTGTGCGAACTTTCTGCTACTATTTTGTCAATAATGTATGTAATAGGATTGTCAGTAATATATTTTTTTTAGTAAGTTCCAGTAATTTAACTTTTAATAAAGAATTATCAACAACAATTCCTTTTAAATTAAGCCATTCAACTAATGCTTCCTTTTTCCAAGGTGTATTCGTAAAACAATATCTTGTCGCTCCATTAGCACACTTTCTCGGTTGTATTTCCCCCACATGACCTAATTTTTTGAGAATTTTCCATAATGTTGTTCGTTTAAGTTCCAATTGGCAAATTCTCATCCGCATTAACAACCAACAAGCATTAATTAGATCATGCTAACGTTAATTCAAATATATTTACGCTCAATATTTTTGTACACGTAGGTAACTCATTTTTCAAGAAAAAGGAATGCACTTGTTTTCGGATTGCTGACCGCTGGCCTTCATCCAAATTATCATAGGTTGTATGATGTATACATTTCTTTGAAGGTGAAGGAGACACACCTGCGGTATCTATATGCTTCACAATATTCTATACTGTTCTCTTTCCAAGTCCAAGTTGTTTCGCAGTCAAGAAGCTGACTTTGAATTGTTCTGCTTCTGTTGCAAATATAAATTATATGCCATTTGCCTCTGCCGACTAATTATATGTTTTCCTGAAGGATTTTTTGAGGATCCTTCTAGTGTAATAGTAATATTACATGAATACAGATAATAATAGATATGAGGGAGCGTTTTTATATTCGCGGAATGAGCGGGTTGTAGGGGGGTGATTAGGCGCGTTGGGGGCGTAGCCTGTGCAGCGACTCATAATTAGTATACATACGAAGTTTCATTGTTATTAGACAGTTAGTCTTTGAGCTATCGTCAACCAAGTAACATAATCAGGAGTGAAAAGTGAAATATGGAAAAAATCGAATATCGTGCCGTTATAAAGTTCCTTACCAGGCAAGGAAAATCAGTCGCGACCATAATGAATGAGATGTCATTGGTTTACGGCGACTCTTGTCCAGGAAAAACCATGGTGTACAAGTGGCATAGTTTATTTAAACAAGGAAGGGAATCTCTTGAAGACGACCCGAGGCCGGGCAGGAGCATTGAGGTGACCAGGCCAGCACTTATCCAAAAAGTTGAAAAAATTGTACTCGAAGATGCTCGACTAAAGAAGAAACAACTCGCAGAAATGGTTGGAGTATCCGATACAACAATTTTTAAAATCCTACACGATCATCTCGGCATGTCTAAGGTCAGCGCAAGATGGGTGCCGAGAATGCTCACGCCGCCGCAAAAACAACAGCGCGTAGAATGTTCGCGTGCATTTTTGGACCTCTGTAATGAAGACAAGGATGGTGTATTGAGTCGAATTGTTACTGGAGATGAAACTTGGGTTCATCATTATGAACCTGAGTCCAAACAAGACTCCATGCAGTGGCATAAAAAGGGCACAGCACCTCCCAAGAAATTTAAAGTGTCACAATCAGCTGGGAAACTCATGGCAACGGTTATTTTGGGACTCGGAAGGAATATTGTTGAATGATTATAAAGATACAGGTGTTTCTATAGCCGGAGAATATTACGCTTCAATATTAGAGCGACTAAAAGAAGCCATTAAGGGTACGAGGCAATTGGAGGGGATAGGATATTTGTAGTGGGAGTCATTATAATTAATCTAGCACACAATAGAGGGTCATAGTATTCACTTTATCAGCGTTTATAGACTCGCAAGTATTTCGAGCTTTCTATCAATAGATGTCACTGTTGAAAATTGAAATTATAATTGAAAGCATTCACTTGGAATTCGTCATATCATATATTCATACAATATATGATATGATGATATAGGTACGTAAGTATGTAGATATGATATTGGATATAGAAACACCGTAAAATACCCAAGTATATTGCCAAATGTTGTACAACACAGTCTCTCAACTTGCTAACATATAATTGCTATTTTACATCTCGTTTCTATTTATCTCTCTAATTACCTCGTTACGTTTCCAGCAAATTATATAAAATTTAATATAGTTTCCAATGGAATTTTTATTTTTTATTACGAGATTTTTGACTAATTATTAATGTAAGAAGCGTTCATCGGAAAATATAAAATATGATTAAAATTTGGCAGAAAATATACAAATATGAATTCAAAAAGTATAGATTTTGTAGTGATTCAAATTCACATTGAATGAGATAAAAGTAATTGATTCGCACGGTTTATAACGCTACAAAATTCGCTAATTGTACAATATTAAATGTTGGCTAGACGATAGAAGAAATGAAGCCAGTGTGTTTATTCAACCAACACACAAGTTTTTTGCTCATACATAATTATTGAGCGTTTGGATTTGACAGCTGGCAACTATTAGTAACCGCTTCTGAATGCACTTTGTCCGCTCAATCAATCTTGTGTTTGATGATTTTAGTTTATATAAAGTGTAGTGTTTCATATTCAAGTTTCTGGAAGATTATCGTTTAGGAAACATTTATGTATTATAACATTAAATTATTTACTTCTCTCACTTATAATTATTTATTGCATAGTTATTATTATAGTTACCTACATTTTTAGTGTAGTATTTGTAAAGATTGTAAATAAGATATACAGGGTGAGGCATATTAATTTAAAAATTATTTTCGTATGTACGGATGTTTCATATTGCCAGGGTAAACCAAACATACATTTTTTTTATATGGGATACACTATATATTATTTCAAATTTAAATTAAGCATATCTTCCTCATTCATTTATATAAGGTTTCATTGAGTTATACCGAGTATTTCAGAAGTTGTGGTCAATTATGTCCTGTGCATTCCACACGAAACAACTTGAAATTCTTTTTGTATCGGAATGACCTCTTTATATTGATATAGTTTTATAGCAAAGCGATATTTTGCTAATATTGCGAAAACTGTGTACAGGGCGATTCAAAACACAAATGTATTATTTTCTCATCTTACTTAAATGGAACACCTTGTATTTTATATTAAGAAACAGAAAGACACTGTATGCACTTTCATTTTTATTAACCACTCCCTATCGTTAATTTCTGAGGTATTTAATATTTTCTTAATGAAAAGTTAGTTTTTTCAAAATAATTGTCAGATGTCACATGTCATGTGATATAACGGATTTCACAATAAATATTCAAAATGTCCACCAAAAAGATCAAGCAAGCAGCAAAATGCAGGAAAAAGATGTATATAAAAGTCATATGTCATCAAATTTCGGATCAATCCGTTCGTGTATTTGTCGTGAAGTTCCCGAGAAGGAACGGAAATTTCAAATAAATCTAATCATAAGCAAAATAATGAAACCTTATATTGTCTAGGATTATAATTGGTATAATAGGTAGATATACCTATACAGTTTTGATACAATACTACCTACCTATAATAGTTATAATAATGTTAAACATCCTTTACTGTTATAATATCTATAAATCAAAGAAAAATTACAATATCAATTAATAATTAGTGTTATTAGATTACGACCTCTTAGCAGCTGACCTTGTATAAAAAAAACTTGAAGCTTGTTGTAATCACCCTTCGGTAAAAAAATATGTACACCACTCTAGCAATGGTCGTGTTCAGTTAGCACATTGATAAGTCAGCGGTAAGTAATGATTAGTGAGGTATCGCCATGAATATCTATATGCTAATAGTACAATATTTACCATGTAGGCATTCAGTTCACTAACAACAGTACAACAGCGGAAGATCGCATTAGTCAGTATAATCATTATAAACAACGAAAATTAACTCGCTGCTAAGCATTTTTCTTATTAGGTATAGGTAGAGATATAGGTGGTACATTCCTAAATATGACAAATATCTAGTAGTAGTCAGAAAACCTAAACAGCATAATATATTACACACATACGCGCAGCCAACATGTTTCTGGGATGACGTTAGGCAAACATTTCACTATGTGTTGTTATAATTCGAATATGGAGGTTTTTATAAATTTTTATTACGATTTATTATTATAATAAATACTTTTGTGTTTTCTTTTTCTATTAAAACGAGAAACTTATTCATTCATCATAAAGAACACTATTTATTGTTTTTGCTCCGATTTTTACCATTTTTTTCCCTTCGGAATTGCAACATTTGTTTTATTATTACTGAATGTATCGGCAACATTTTCAGGTTATTTTAAGGCACTCTACTAAAATCTATGCATATTTAATTGTAAATAGTTGAAGAAGAATTGATTCTGTTAATTTTTTCTATAAACGTTGTGGAAATGATGCACACCAATACCAATGCACACAACATCGTTTGTATATATATAAAAATCTAAAATTATGTATGACGTCATCGACCACTTTCATTAGTTTTAGGTTAAATAAAAAAATGGGTTTATAACAATTGAGTACAGAAACAAATCGCGGTTTAGTTTTAAAACTACTTTTATAATATACCTATAGTTTGTTTTTATGCCGTATTTATTAATAATTTTGGTTGTTTATAGTTTGTTAATTATTTGCGCCATCTATTAAAAAATTGCTACACTATCCAAAACTCTTCATCTTAAGTAATTCTGGCACATCCCGACCTGCGACACTTTTAGGTGAATTGGCCAGAAGACTGATTTTTGATGCAAGATTTTTGTTTATTTATAACTGATTAATGTAATGTTATTGTCGTAATCTATAGCCTTGTTACCTACCTAGTACTTAACATAAACAGTTTATGAGGCTGATTTGTAGTTTTCGTAATATAATGCATTTTCTTACGATGTACACACAAACCTAAACTTTAAGATTTTTTTGTGCTAATACTTACCACATTTTTTAAATTCAAAATATGTCATTACCTCGGTAGCAGCGTGCTAGTTACTCCTATAATAATCAGTCATAGTTGTAATTTTTTAAAAATCTTGCATCAAAATTTTACCATTGTCGTATATGGAGCACTTTTCCCGCCATTTTACTCGACCACGCAACCTTAAAGAGAAAAGACGGGGAAAATTGACGAAAGGTGTGCTGCTTTTGCACGACAACGCACCCGTCCACAAGAGCCGCGTTGCGTTAGCTGCCCTGCATAAGGTGGGCTTCGAAATTGTGAATCACCCACCCTACAGCCCAGACCTGGCCCCGAGTGATTATTACCTGTTTCCGAAAATGAAAAAAGAGCTGCGGGGTAAAAAATTTACTGCCGATGATGAAGTCAAGGAGGCAGTTTCGGCGTATTTTGCAGATAAAGAGAAATCATTTTTTTATGAGGGTATAAATAAATTAATTGAAAGATGTGAAAAATGTATCCGTCTTGCAGGTGAATATATTGAAAAAGAAAAATATTTTTTTTATTTGCTTTTAATGTAAGGTACTTGCAAAATTTGAAAATACAAAGAAAAACGTAAGGAAATAACACAATACAGCAAATATATACGAACAAAACAGCATAAACAAATTTGACGTATCGCTTTTAACCTCAAATTTCATACGTATAAGAACAGTATTTTACATAGTGTGTACGTGCGTCGATAATTGATCAATCACAAGCCGCGAAATAAGATCCTATCTTTTCTAACGCTGCACTCTTAAAGTGAATGATGTATAGTTGTTTCAGAATTTTTAGCAGAGACCCCGCTGGATTATTACATAATATCTGGTATAAAATGGATGGTGCCCCAGCACATTTTACCGGGAAGTTGATATAATGTTGACAGAAATGTTTGAGGATCGTTCGACTGATTGAAATGGTTTATGCTAGATTACCCGATATCTAAACGCTTATATAACGTCTATAACGCCATCCAAATAGGCAAATAACACCAAACGCTATTCGAAGAGCTACAACTATACTATAGCAATACACCGCCGAATTATAGAATGCTACTCTGATGATCCTCTTGCTGATCCTCTCAATGATACTCTTTCATTAAAAATTCTGAAAAAAAAATTCCGGTAAAATCTGTATCCTAAAGTATGCAACATTTTCAGAAATCTCTCTTTCAGAATTCTCTTTCAGAAATTTCATTTGGATGTAAAAAAACATGTTTTACTGCTTTTCGAATTGTGCAGATTAAAACCGTTTACAGTAAGCTGATATAAATAAAAAGTATCTTGTATGAAAACAACAGGAAGAGGGGGCTTCGCCTCATATTGTAATTTTCATACTCGTGTCTTAATAGCAATCATTAAATGATCATTGCATAATTGCGTAATTTGTTCAAAAGAAGTTGGTGAATTTGTTTTATGTCTATTTTTCACTCAAGTATTGATAAATTCAATTAATGTAATGAGCATGTTTTATGGGAAATAATTTGTTTTCTTGTGTCGTGGGTGCGTAGTTGCAGTAACTCCGTAAGCTGTATCGCTTGTATGACTATCACGACAACTCTCGCGGTATAGCTTTTTTGTGTGTATAATTGTGTTCAAATGGCTTTGTGACAGCATTACAGCGCCTTTAATAATGCCGCCCTGTTAATCACTTTGCTCCCAACAGCGAATGGTAGGTCGATCGGATTTCAATTCCCCGAGAAAAATGGCATGATTTTTCCAGTGAGATATATTCAATCATTTGCCCTCGTGCTCGGATGCTTTTCGAATGATTGTATTGTATTATACATACATGTATGTATACATTGTATTCGATGTATACATTTAAACTTTGAGTTTTCTAACGAATCAACATGTTATCCTGACTTTACTTAAAAGTGAACTAGTTATTTAGCGTTTAGAATTACTACTGATAATGTTAATTAGTGTCTTTAATGATTTCTATTAATATGTAGTCTTAAAAGAGATGCTTAAATTTGATCTTACTTTTTCTTTAAAAATATGATATGCACATTATTCCGATTGCAATTATTTGAATATAATCGTAATGCAGAATATTAAAAACAGGTATGTATGTATTTCGTGATACTGTTTATGACTATGTAACATTTGGATTTAATATTATAAAACGAGATAATACGATTTTCACAGTAATGCAAATAGCAGGAGACAATAGGGAAAATCAATGCGTATTTGATGATATAACAAATAAGATTGAAACAGTATCAATTTTGTAAGATTGAAATGTTAATATAGCTAGCATATGATGATATATATTTTCTTACGTAAATATTAGTAGCAGGTTCAAGTATTGTTATTGTTTGTTAATAGGGTCCGTGGATAACTGGTCTTCCACAGATACTCTGAAATTAAGATTTATAACATAGCAGAAGATTAAACGCTGTTTTGATCATGTTAAAAAGTTAAACGTTAAATTGTTTTATGCTTACTTATAAGCAGTTAAAAAAGCTATCCAGTAAGTAAAAGTATTTCGTATTTTACTATAACACCACAAACAAATAAGCAATAAATATCAATATATTTTTAATCTGTGGTAGTAGCAATGATATGTTTGCAAAAGTAAAAAATATTTACAAAATCAATAATTATTCTGAAAAAATATGTTACAGATTAATAGGAACTCCAGTATTCATTGTGATCTATGACCTCTTGTAATCTGCGGGGCATTGATGTAACAAGATTTGAGCAAGTTTCAGTGCCTATCAAGCTTTCCCATCAAATAGTTGTCACATGCTCATGGAGAGCAACTTTAGTGCGTAAAACAGGTACACATTGTTTTTCTCAAAGCTCGGCCATAATACCCCACAGAGTTTCAATGTGGTTGAGATCAGGTGATTTTGAAGGCCAAAAAAAAACCTGGATTTCTTCGTGCTCTGCAAGCCATTGTGTGACCAGCGTTGATGCACCGCCCGAACACTGGGAATCAATTCATCTTCTAATATGTGAATATATTGTTCTGAGTTCATCTTGGTTTCAATTCGAGTAAGTTCGCCTGGTCCCGCAGACGACATCCATCCCCAGTAAGCGGTGCCAATTCGACACAAATTCACTTAGTATTTTCTTTTGTTTCTACAAAAAAATTTTTGGGTAAACAGTGTGATGTTTAGTTATTTCTGATTTTTGTGTTCTTTATTAGGAGATCTTCAGTGACGAATGTCGGATAGAATCCGTAACGGATGGCGCTTTGTATGTGAGGAGAAGACCCTCTGAAAGATACAAGGGCGAATGCCTCGTTAAAACTCTTAAACATCCACCAGCAGTGATGATATGGAGCATTTCCGAACATGATCCTGATCCCCTGTACTTTGTTTCTGGAACCATGAACCAAACTCAATATTTGGAGATGCTGAGGGATGGTTTTTGCCATATTTGCAAGGTATATGTACAGAAGACAAGTCCTACACATCTATGCACCGGTCTAGCACAATTTGGCGCGGCCAACTTGGCGCGAGAAAACTTGGCGGCGAGATAACTTGGCGCTGGGACAACTCGGCGCCACTTCGAAATGTGTAGACGATTTAATACAAACCGCTTTATTATTATTTGCTAATTACACTTAACATTTACATTTAACACTAACACTAACCGTCTATCGTGGAATCGCGCTTTGCAGTGGTTTTTTTGTTCACACCGCCAAAATTCAGTTTGTCTGTCCCGGATAATTTGTCGAAAACATATATACAGAGCGTTCCAATGAAAACGATCCACCTTAAATAAGTCGAAAACGTCAAGAAATACGAAAAAAAAACGCCGAGACACGTCAATTTGTGTTTGAAGGGGGAAACTTTTTCATTAATAACGCAAAATCATGTTTTGCTCCCCTACGTCCCCAGTATCGAACATTAAAACTTCAAATGGCACTAAGTCATAGCATTACATTTTTCTATTCTATATACTATTTGCAACAACTTTCATATAGAATAATGCAATTTTTCCCAAACGTCAATTTAATTAAACATATTTTTATTTATTTATTTATTTATTTTTTATATTTTTTTTTATATAAAAATATGCCGTCCCGAAGTGGAGTCGAACCACCATGTAGGGCTATCGCGGCTTTACCGCAAACCGTTGCGATCACCGGGGGCTTCGACTACACAAGTAAACTTCGCAAATATATGCGAACGAGATGTTATAATGACCTAGGATAGGCAACATTTTTGACACCGAAGTGTATTATTTTCTTGGCGTATGTAAATACAATAATGCAATATTTCCCAAACGCCAATTTAATTAAACATATTTTTATTTTTATATAAAAATATGCAGTCCCGAAGTGGAGTCGAACCACCATGTAGGGCTATCGCGGCTCTACCGCAAACCGTTGCGACCACCGGGGGCTTCGACTACACAAGTAAACTTCACAAATATATGCGAACGAGATGTTATAATGACCTAGGATAGGCAACATTTTTGACACCGAAGTGTATTATTACCTATGAGGAGATTTGCTTATAGAAAAGCCACACTATATCTCTTTTTTCGCTTCTACTTTCGCCAGTCTGTTCAGATGTGATTTGTTTAAAGTTAATCTATACCTATAACATTCGTACAGTCGTCTCTACGGTCTGTGAATCTCGATTCGAATCAGACAGTCTAGATTTCCTTTTCTTCTCGCATATAATAACTATAAGGTGTGTACGTATATTTTCGATTTCGTAATTAGTTCAAATTCTGATTTAGCATAACAGCAAAAAGCGATACGTAAGAGACATATATTATAAACAATGGAGAACAGATTGTAAGTAATAATAATAATAACATTCACACTTTATACGACCTGAAAGTGTATAGCTGCTCCTTCTAATGTACAGTGCATAAAACTATTCCTATTAGACACATTTTTTTCCATATATCTTAAACTTTTTTTACTGACTGACACAGACAGCAATGTAAATTTATCGTTCAAAACAAAAACCTACGAAAATACAATGTCAACCATAAGTGAACAATTTCAAACGATCAAACCTGTTGTGCAGACGGTTTTAGATGAGAAATAATCTGCATGTGCTAATTGAATTCCTATTTATGCATTAAAATTTGTATGTAATAACTATGTATTTCAGTAAACCACAACGAACAGTCCAAAACCGAAATATTGTCCCAAGCAAAATTTTTTATATAAGTGTGCTATTGACGCCAGACAAAACATTTTGAGGTATTTGTTTGATTAATATGTATCTACTTTTAGTGCCGTAGAAATCGTTTTTCATGTTTGCTTAATTAAAAGGGCAGATCTCTGCCCATGACATTATTTTTAATGAACAACTTTTCTGTATCAAACATTGCTTGTAATTGTTTGTGCGTTAGACAAAATTCACAACAAGAAATAATTGAATTTCTTACAAGACACAGTGTGGTCTTTGATTTTTTTTCTTGGACTATTATACAGGGTGAGTCCCTACAATTCCCTCGGTCTATTGTGTCTAAACGCTAAAAGCTATCAGTTTGGAACTTTAGTCAAACATGCAGGGCGATAAGGAGCACATTTTAAAATTATTTGCAATTGTACGGGGTGATTAAAAAAAGTACAACATGTCAAAGTTAGGTTATATTTAATGGAACACTCTATATTATGTACCGTTTTCGATTTCTACGTTGTGAATTAGTATAACTTTGTTTATAGTTTCCTGTAGGTACCCATATATTAGCAATTTCGAGAAAATTTGGTTTTTACGAAAATGTAGGCTGTTCCGGAAAAACCAAAAACGGGAAAACTGTATAACTTGGAAGATTCACATTTGCAGCAAGTTATTTTGACAAAACGTACTTTCAATAAACGGGTATAGTATCTTGATATTGGCTACATGGCATTCAGCGAAACAGTTGTTATTTTATATTTTTTCAAACACAAATAACTGGTTTAACTTAAATGGATCATCCTGTATTTATCTATCCTACGTGAAAGCACATCAAATCCCCTATCAAAAGTTGCAAAGATGTCTGTCTAAATTTAGCGATTAAGAAATTATTAACGATATTCTCTAAAACCCTCATAAAATTGATACTTTTTCTCGTCATTTTTTATAACAACCGGAAATGAATACTAAACAACCAAGTAGGTATGTCACTAAATGTGCTAAATTGTTGCTTAAAATAATGGCCTACATTTACGTTGAAATTATTCGCCATTAAACAGGGCGATCGATTTTGTAAATCCATTTCCGACTTCGTTTTTTCAAATGGAGCACCGTGTATATTATTTTCGTGTCTTAAAGTGAACTTCATCAGCTTTCTAAAAGTACCATATGGGTACGTTACCCCTTTGAGTGACGGTTTTTAAACAAATTCACCGCAAATGCAATGTTTTGAAATTTGTTACATTTAAAGAATTAAAATCATCATGCAATGGTCATGGTACATGTACATATGTAATTAGTATAAAGCAAATCATAAAAAAATATTCAATATGCAAAAGATATACGAATTTTACACCGATTTAATGACAAGGAAAAATATTGGTAATCCAAAATTGTTAAGTGTTATTACAATAGATGTTCAAACAGTGCTCCGTGTAAACGAAGACACAAGCTGATCGGTAAGTTATAATTTAACTTTTTGTGAGGTACATGCCGGAATATTGTCAAAACTGCCCTTTTTTGAACAAATTTTTCGTAAATCCAGTTTTCTGGGATTTGCTACGAATAGCTAAACTCCTCCAGTTTAGGGTTTTGACCCAATTAATGTTATACCAAATTGTTTATAGTAATGAGCAGAATCGATTGTAATATTTTAATACCGAGTGTTCCATTTAAAAAGCATAAGTTTGGTTCGTCACCAACTACTTCGATCACCCTATATAAAATAAATAATAATAATAAAATCCGTCGTTTTTCAAACAGCAAAACAAACAGGTTAATATTATATGTATTCTCAAGTGTTAATAATAGACTTTCCATATAATAATTGCAAATCAGTGAAATGTATGTAGGTTGCAATTTGCCTTTAGATCTCTGAAGCGTTCATAAATCTACCTAGTAGAATCGGAAATAGTCATATACAGAAGCAAAAGCAGCACTTCAATGCCGACTGTAAACGCTAATAACGCCTGTATAAAATGCTGAGAAAACGATATTTCCGGCAAGCCAGTCATTTCTTATCGGCGCTTTTAGACTGGAAAGAAATGCTATGGCGCTGCCAGGTTGTCTTAATTCGCACGTGTCTACCAAGAAATTAGGTCTCTTTTGATGCTCTCGCTGCTCCCAATAACAAAACGAATATGTTCTGGCGTGATTCCTTTATTCGAAGACGTGTACTTGATGAATGGGTTGACTATACTTTTATATTAATTTTAACATAAAGACCAAAATATACCGTTCACCCCGACATCCAGAATATTCACTGGCATCGCGTAAATGCAAGTAGGTGCATTTACGCGATGCCAGTGAATTTTCTGGTACCGATACATACTTATGCTTATTTAATGTTAACTTGTATTAATATTACTCTACCTGTATTAAAATTGCATTAATTTTCATGGACTACACTAATTATAAGATTAATAAGCTTAAACTCTTTGTAGCTACTGTAGCATAAAACATTTTGGTTTTTCAGTTTCTGTATGTTCCACTCAAGAATCGATGTTACATGATAATTGTCAGGCGCCATTTCCATTCGAGTTGAAAGAATTTTTGTTTGTTGTTGCAGCTAAAATACTTATCGCTATCTATTTAATTATTTGGTTATGCTTTTGGCTGATAGCAATCCGCATATGGATACAGCACATCTTTTTGTTGAACAAAACAACTCTTCCAATACCTTATTACCATTGCTGATGGAATCATTCGAGCAAAAAACAACCTTGCAATGGATTATTGATATATTGTCAATTTGTGGTATTGACAATATATCAATAATTATTAGTATAGTATATACAGTGTGGGGCACCACATTCGCCTCGGTTGATATACAAAAAACGATAACACATATTTAAAATCCTTTTGTTGGAGCATGTGTAGGTTCCTTTAGGATCATGTTCTAAAATTGTTTTGAATTATACAGGGTGTCCCAAAAGAAAGTTACACATCAAAGTTATCAAAATTTAAATGGAACACCATGTATATTATTGGATATATCGATGACGCAGACTAAATAAAGGCAAGTTACTATTATATACCCTATACCTAAGTTCAATATTTTCTGAGATATTTAACAATTTTTGAAAATGTAGATCAATATTTAGAACTAGTACCATACCAACTACAACCATTACATCTAATGCTATTAGTGAATTTTTGTTTTGTTTCCAATAAATATAAAGCAACGTCCAATGAACCACTGCCTACTTTTCAAAAATAAAGTAGACAAAATTAATATCTGAAATTAGTGTCATCATGTCAAAGCTACCTTGATCTAACCAAATTTTTAGTACATAATCCCCAATTAAAACACTAAATTGACTTTTACAAAAAAACTATAAGAGATAGGTATAGGGAACCTTAACAGCATTTAAAAGAGAAATAAAATTAAAATCGAATGACGGTGTTAGATACAGGATGTCCTATTTAAAATAAGCAAGTTATTGGACATTAATGGTACCCACAGTTAGAGGTAAGGTTTTAACCACCCTGTATAATTTTCAGAAAACATCTTTATTTTAGCATTAGATGTAATGGTTGTGCTAATTAAATAATAAAACTTGAAATACGTAACTTAAATACGTACGCCGAGTACTATGTAGTTCTAAATATTGATCTACATTTTCAAAAATTGTTAAATATCTCGGAAAATATTTAACTTAGGTATAGGGTATATAATAGTAACTTCCCTTTATTTAGTCTGCGTCATCGAAATATACAGTAATATACATGGTGTTCCATTTAAATTTTGACAACTTTGATGTGTAACTTTCTTTTGGGACACTCTGTATAATTCAAAATAATTTTAGAACATGATCCTAAAGAATCCTACACATGCTCCAACAAAAGGATTTTAAATATGTGTTATCGTTTTTTGTATATCAACCGAGGCGAATGTGGTGCCCCACCCTGTATACGGGCTGATTTTTTGAAAACGACCCACCTCAAGTATTTTAGAAACTATAAGAAATTCAAAAATTTCCAAAAATACGTCTACTTTTAATTCAAGGGGGAAACAATTTGACATATGAATTACACTTTTGACGTTTAGGTTTCATTTGAGGTGCCACACGATGGGTTATTCCATTTAAAATTTATGGGGGTGTACCCGTGGGGGCGCTGATGTAAACGTCAAGTGTAATTCATATGTCAAATTCTTGCCCCATTGAATTAAAAGTATTTTTGAAAGTTTTTTAATTCCTTATAGTTTCTGAAATATTTGAGGTGGGTCGTTTTCGAAAAATCACCCCGTATATATATATATATATATATATATAGGAAGTAGAAGATTAATCGGGAAGGCCGTCTGTTAATGAATGAAAACTCAATCGTTCAAATACTCAATATTTCGTTATTATTTCAATAACTTCATCAGGAGTTTACTGCAATTACATAACGTGCCAATCAGTAATTAAATCAAAAATTGTACTGTTATTTTTGTACTTACAACACAGAGTCCTTAACTTGCAAATTACATGACATTTAAGTATTAGTGTAAAATTACGTTAAACTATTTTTTTTAATTGGTTGTAAAATTAAAATTGGTGTTTAAATCAGAACGTTTAAAATATCAATGGCATGAAAGGAGACTAAAGTCACAATAAAAAACGAAACAGAACAAAAAGAATTCACATGAAATATTGCAATAACAAGTATTATACAGAGTACTGGATGTATGTGTGATTACAAACAATATACAGTGACTACTAAAAATTAAGTTGAAACTTTAAAATAAACAATAGATATTGCTTAATTGATTCGTGTCAGATTTATAATTGACTGTATTTTCTTTGTTATTAAAGTGTATTATTTCGAGAAACAACCTTCTCCTGTAGTTGACTTCTATTGTTAGAATTTTTACACTATCAAAATCAAAGACATGAGTAGCTTTTTGTGTGTGATCAACTAAAGCGCATGATCTTTTGCCAATGCGGCAATCACTTTTATGTTGTATAATCCTTTGTTTGAGCCACTGTGAAGATTGCCCTATGTAGCAACCTTCGCAGCTAATACAAGGGATGGAATATATAGCATTAATTTGATCAAGTAGTGGTGTAGGATCTTTGAGCCTGCTATATAGTTTTTTGTTTGAGATAGTGTTGTACTTAGTTATGGAGATATTAGTAAATGGCTTAAAAACCTTAATTATTTGATTGGTCAAACCCTCAATGAAGGGAATTCTTCTGTACCTAATGTTTCTTGGAGGTGGTTCATCATCAGTGGAGCCATCAAAAAAATTGCTACTGTAAATTAATCTGTTGAGTATGTGTTTAGGGTAACCATTGTTAAGAAATATATCAAACAGTTTCTTTAAATTATTATGTATGAATCTAGTATCACTGATGTGAGTAATTCTGTTTTTCATTGCAATGACCGTGTTAAACTTTTGATTTTTTTGGGTGGTTTGAGTAGTAATTAATGAATCTCCCTGATGACGTGGGTTTCTGGTACCAGTCTAGTATAATGGTGTTGCCATTCCTGATAACCTTCGTGTCTAAGAATGGAACACTATGGTTATCTTCCGTTTCTGCCGTGAATTGAATATGTGGATGAAAAGCATTGAAAATATCTAATGTTAATTGAATGTGTTCTTCTGGCAGAGCGCAAATGATATCATCGACGTATTTGTATAAGAAACTCATCTGGAAAGACAGTGTGGGAATGACTATGTCCAACAAGTGGTGTAGTACAATTTGAGCTAGGATTGGACTGATTGATGAGCCCATAGGTGTACCAAAAATTTGTAAATAAAATTTATTGTTAAATGAAAACTAGGTGTTATTAAATATAAACTTCGTTAATGAAATAAAACTGTCCTGTGACAGAGTGGTATTAGGTTCAATAAGATTCCAATTCGCTTAAAAATTTCGACCAAAAGGTATAGGGGGATGTTTGTAAATAGGGAAACTGCGTCAAGGGAGATCAAAACATGGTTGTCAGGAATCCTGAGGTTGTTAACAATGTTGACAAAGGAGAAGGGGTTTAATGTTATAATTCGTATTATCACTGAAGGAGGCTTGCAAAATGTTGCTAAGAAATAGATAGGTTCTACGTTGTAGAGTTTATAGAACTGATAATAGGTCGTAGTGGGATACCAACTTTATGAACCTTGGGAAGGCAATATAACTTGGGCACAGTAGAATTGTATATAGTGAGGTGCTTGGCTACCTCATCTGAAATTTCGTTGTTATTTTTTTTATTAATAGCTTTTATCAGCTCATTATAGCATTTTTGTATTTTGCCAGTTGGATCACCAGGTAACATTTTGTAAGTTTCAACATCCTCTAATAAGGTTGTTGTTTTTTATATATAATCAGTTCTACTCATAGCAACCGTGCAACCACCCTTATCGGCTTGTAAAATGTATAGGTCAGGATTCCTTTTAAGGAATTGTTGGGTTTTTTTAAATATGGAGGTGAACGGGAGTGGGATATTTGTAACTGAACCGGAAACATAATTAGTGACTATATTCGTGACTTTAGCTCTATAGATATTTTTAACGTCATCAGGAATAAACTCGACAACATTTTCAACGTCAGCTAAGAAGTTACTCACATCAAATGACTTCTTGTCACATGTTATAGCAAACTTTGGCCCCAGTGACAAAAACTCAGCTATATCAGTGGGGATGTTAATGTTAGAAATGTTCTTATTAACCTATCATTATTTAAAAAAAGTTTGTTTCGATTTCTATCACTTGAATTACAACAGTTAGTTGTGACTCAAGTGATAAAAATAAATATAATAAATAAAAGATACCTACCGAATATTTCCAACTTCTCACTGGATGTAGAGTTTTCAAATCTTTAGAATCGATATTATGAGTTAATTCCGGTTGGATGATGTATTCTTCGAAAATATGGTTTTGTAGGTTATTGATGTAAACACCATATTTGTTTCCTCTTACCACTGGCGATACGATCTTGTTTCATATTTTAAATGAGCGAGAGACGTGTAATTTTTTTGATCCAACTGTTTTTCGTTCAAGATGCGCACGTACGAGAAAATTGAGCTACTATCAATCCAATCCATATATAAGTTTTTATTATCTGACGTTATCGGACCGACAATGTAAAAGGTTGTAAGTATCGCAGTAGCTTTGAGTATGGGCTTTGAGCTTCATTTTAGTATATATACATATCTAATGGATATAGAGCAAATTTTGAGGATCGATATTATGAGTTAATTTCTGTTGGACGATGTATCTTTCGAAAACATTGTGACTGAGGCTGCCGAGATAATAGCCATCTTTGTTCTATTTTAACGTTGCCAATGCGATTTCGTTTCATATTTGAAATGAGCCTGAGGAGAGTGATTTTCTTGATACAATTAATTGTTTTTTCATCGGAGATGCGCATGCCGGGGAAAATTAATTTCACCTATTTAGAATGACGTTGGAGATATGAAATTTTGACAATCGGTATTGTTCGTATGCCAAATTTTCTGGAGATATTTTTCGAATGGGCAGTCCTCCGTCTACTAGCAATTCAAACTATATATTTTTATTGTCTGAAGTTATTTGGCCGAAAATGTAAGAGGTTGTATGTACCGCAGTAGCCTTGAGTATGGGCGGGTCTTCAGTTTACTGTACTTCTAATGGTATAGAGCTTTGACATTTTCAGTATCGATATTATGAGTTAATTCCTGTCGGATGGTGTATCTTTCGAAAACATAGAGTCGCAGACTACCGACATAATAGCCATCTTTGCTATTCTTTAACGTTGGCCATGCGATTTCGTTTCATATTTTAATTGAGCGTTTCACACATGTTTTCGAAGGATACACTATCCGAGAGGAATTAACTCAAAATATCGATACTGAAAATTTCAAAGCTCTACATCCATTAGGAATACACTTAATTGTAGGCTCGCCTGTACACAAAGCTACCGCCATACATACAACATCTAGCATTTTCGGTCCAGTAACTTTAGATAATTAAAACTGATATATGGTTTGAATTGCCAGTAGGCGGAGGATTCCAAATCTTGACCAATATCCCCTGCGGCTATTTAAAAAGCACAAGCCGGCGTCTTTTCTAGCGACGTGTGACCAACTGCCCATCCGAAAAATATCTCCAGCAAATTCGGCATACGAACAATACCGATTGCCACAATTTCATATCCTCAACGTCATTCTAAATAGGTGAGATTAATTTTCTCTGGCATGCGCATCTCCGACGAAAAAACAACCTGGCGTCGTTTCCGGCGACATGTGACCAACGATGCTCTCGAAAAATACCTTACCTAAATTTGGCATACAAATAATACCTACCTACTGCCAAAGTCAGAAATATACCAAAATAACATAAATGTAACATTCTAACTAGGCGTGAGAAATGCTATTTTTTTGATCTAGCTGTTGGCAATAGGTATTATTAGTATGCTAAATTTAGGTAAGATATTTTTCGAGAACGTTGTTGGTCACATGTCGCCAGCTTGTCTTTCTTAAGTAGCTAGAGAAAAAAGTCGTCGAGATTTGAAATCCCCGGCCCACTAGCATTCCAACCCATATAAAAGTTTTTTATTTGCTGAAGCTATTAAGCTGAAAATGTAAGAGGCTTAGCGTATCGCAGTAGCTGTGAGTACGGACGAACGTAACTATAATAGTTTTTCTGTGCCATATTGACTTGATCTATCACTTGATTCGGAAATAAAAGATATGCCGATCTTTTATTTTTCAATATATTGTAATGATATGTGGTATTTTCGACAACGATGCCTAACTTAATGAATTGCCGTTCCATATTATTACATAATTGTTCTCAGGATTATAGCTGTAATAAAAATATTATAGAATTAATAACTTATTGACATTTTTTTTAACTTTTTTTTAGGATCTATTTTGCTTTTAATTAAATTGATTTATATAACTATTTAAGTAATATTATTCCTGTGATCACATATGATAAGACTTCTTTATGAGGTTTTTTTTCCTAACATGGCACTATAGATAATTTACTCGCTGACCACGTGTTTGCTCTATAATATATTACTGTAAATTATTAACATCACATTCTCTGTGAAATATCGTTTAATAATAATAATATATATATATATATAATTAGGATAGTTCGATTTTTAAAAAATATCTCTCTCTCCGGCTAACGTAGAAAAACTATTACAATAACAAAATCGATACAAAATATCCCAATTATACCGTCACCACATTACGAAATAGCCCTTGAAAACGAAACCATACAAATGTCTGGTATAAAGCAATCCGAAGTATCACTGAATTTATTGCATTAATAACATCAATCAGACGTACCCTTGAAAGGAGGAAAAGACAATTGAATTTAGTAGGCTTTTACACTGACGAGTCGCGAGGGATAAATAAAACGATCAAGATAAATTTCTTCATCCGTTATTCACGTTTTACTCTTTTAGAGTTTAGTTGAAACGTGTAAGACATTTTACTATCAATAAATTTGACCTACTCTATTCAATATGGTAATAGCATCAGTAGATGCAAATACAGGAAGAAATAAATACGTTCGGTTGAAGAAAATTTAATTTTTGAAGAAATTGATTCGATATCAACAAGTGTTACAAAAGAGATTGAATCCGATTAGAAAGTTTTATATGCAGGCGGATTGGTGAAAATGGCCTATTAAAGGTATAATACAATCGGAGCGGGATTTTAAAACAAAATTATGCAGTTGGAGGTGGTTGAATATGAACTATCACGTGAAAATAGTTTTGAATAAATATCACTTCCGGTTAAGCGGAAGTGGGCATCAACTTCGATTTTTTAAATAGCATGTTATAAAATAAATTACAAATTCAGCTTCTATGATAAATTTCACGCATATCTCATGTATTATACCCTACACCTAGATACCATTCCTCCTGAGTTATTCGCAATTTAAGGAAAAAAGTGACAGATACCGATCTTACTTTATAATGATATTACGTCTCGTAGAAGTAAAAGAGCCGAATGAAATTTTCCACACGCACAGCTGATATTGTGTAGTTACACAACATTTGAAGTTCTTCTCTGTAAAATCATACAGGGTGTTTAAAAACTTAGTTGCTTATAAATAAGTTCAATCTTCGGAAAGTAAATTAGATAAAACAATCTTTAATTTATATTTTGTGTTTTCATCAAATACCCCTATTGCGATAGCAGTTTCACATGAATCTCAACTGCTTAAAAGTGACGGCAGCAAATTCCATTACAGAACCAATTGCTGTTATGTTCGAAAATCGTTTTTTCTTTTTGTCTTCTCAACATATCTCTTAGTGCTAACTAAGACTCTAACCCTAATGAAGATGTTTTGTTTCATTTTGTAACGCAGCAGCTAAAATATTTTCATAGTACAACTGCAATTCTCAGATAAGTAAGCCAACTTTTTTGTATTATAAGCAAGTATTTCGCACTATGATTGACGAAAGAATTGTCAGCTAAAATTATTAATTTTTCTGTAATACATACAAACATATAGACGTTACATATAATCAGTCATTTTGAGTGTACCGGGTTGCCTTTTTGTTTGCTAGATTGATAACATGTTGCTCGTTAAATGGAAAACATACAAATCAAGAGCTATCACACCATTTCTCGGTTTTATATTAATACTGTGCGATCTAAAACGATAAAAATTCATTTTAAAAGTTTATGTTCTTACTTTGAGGAAATATTCTTATACCTAATTATTAAGATTGTAAATATTCAATAAATGGATGACGTATAATAGATAAAATACACGCGATAAGTTTACTGTTCAATTCCCTGGTAATATTAAAAAAATATGTGATACAACAACTATGGAGTATCATATAAAGTAACCGATGATGAGGTATCAAATATTGCCGTTGCGCATTATATTTTGTATCCAGGAAACTTCTTTCCCTTCATTTAGAACTCTCCAACACTTTGTCTGAAGATGATTGGTCCCTATTAGATCGCATTTCTTCTATCCAAGCTCAAAGTTCCTCAGAACGCATATAGGAAAATCATATTCGAAAATTTCAATTGCTTGCTCCAAATAATAAGAAAACCGTAACCCATTCATCATCAAAAACGGTAAAGTCACAAGGTTTTCGCCTCTAGCGTGGTTGACACGTCGAGTTACCGTGACCTTCTGGCGCCCCTCACCTAGTTTTTCTCCTGAAGAACTCACTTACATTAGTGGCGAAACGTCGAGTTTGAGTAAGTTGTATATATATTTTTGAATTTTTTCATTTTCGTTTTTGTTTTTATTTTATTTTGCATTGTATATATTTACTATGACGCGGTCAAACCCGGAAGCCCTCATAACAGAGACTCAGACCGTGGAAGCCTTCGATATCGTTAGGCTTAATGGTTTGCTCCAAATTGGTTTAACGTCTTAAGTAATTACTTTACAGATATTAGTTAAGGCGAGATCCTTATTATTCGACTAACATAACTAATTGTTGCCGCTAAGATATTAACAATACTAATAATAATATAATTCATAAGTTTATAGAAACAGAGATATTGTCAAAGGTCATAGAAAATACACAAAAACAAATACATATAAAATAGTTATAATAACTATAATTATAGGTATTCCTGCAATGTGTACGAGGCCCCATCCAAGAGAAAAATCCTCAACTGTCGCTTAAACATTACTGCATTTCCATTAAATTCCAATTTCAATTGCATTGACAGACCTTTCTTTGCAAAAAAGTAGAAGTATCTATAGAAGTAGCATAATCATTGTAGGATCTTGTCCGGATAGCGCTAAATCAGTTTTTGTAGTTTAGTAGTAATCGAAATGAATGTATGTTCCCGTTATCATATAAATGTCTTTCGTCAAATTTAGTAGCATCCGATTGACAGTGGAGGACGCCCAGAGCTACATGGATCAACTGATAACAACGATCAGACTTAACTGAAGTCACCAAGGTCGACCAATATGTAAGATTCTAAATTTGTCAAAATATTATCAAGTAGTGTGGGGGAAGATGATGTGATCGTCGTAGGTTCCTCGATCACTGGCTTCATGTTAAATGAATAAAATAGATTCACTATTTGTTTGACAGGTTGCCCATTAGCACTAAAATCAACATTGAAAGAACGAAATATCAAAAAAAGTTGATTATAGGCATCAGACGTTTTTAAAGATTGATGCGGTTTTACGACAGACGTATCAAGTATATGTTGCAATAGAAGATAGGACTTAATTTTGTGGGGGGAGGGGAGAGGGAGCGGGGAGGGCTGTAGTAGTAATAAAATATTTAACTCTCGAATGGAGCCTCCTCTAGCGGAAGGTGTCAAGGGAACTCTGTACATGAAACACCTGAATTTGATCCCAATTTACTTTATAGTCTGTTATATAACCTGATTGTTGGTGATACGGTGTGCTTATAATGAAAGTATTTCTCTGCGTTCTTACTCTTTCTAAAAATCAATATAGTACGCTTTATACATATAAATTATTACTAATACATTTCCCTTACTCCGCCAGCGTGGTACAGTAAAGGTCAAAACATGGTCGTATAAAAATTGGCAAATGTCCCGGACAACCCGCTCCCATACTGCAGCATGTTCTAAATTTGAAAGATATGGGTCGATAGCTGAACAATGAATTTGAATTATTTATTCGGTAGGATGGGGACAGGCTGTCCCGATAGACCGGCGGCTCCACCATTCACTTAAGTTGCCTTTACATCGTAATACGGATTTAGAACATTTTTTATTCATTAAAAAAAATTTTATTCACCGTGGAAGGAAAATCAAAAACGTGAAGCTGTCAAGGTATTTTCCCTTAAAATATATTTCACTCGGAAAGTTTTTCTATTCTCATAATTAAGATTATGTATATTATACTCGAAATTGTGTTTAGAAAAATTACCCTTCAATGAATACGTATTGTAAAAATTTGTAATTTTCTAGTTATTTGTATATGAACATTACTAAATGCTATGAATCGAGACGTTCTAGTATATGGAGTTTCGTTCGAATACATGTGTACATAACAACATAGATTGTTTATTCTAAATATTCATTGTTTGCTCACTTTGGTTCTTAATTCAATGTACTTTAGTAGTTATACTAGACGGCAGTGATGTGTGATTTGCGTTGGAATACTGTGTGTTTAATTTTGCGTTACGCAATGCAACGAAAAAAGAATAATTTAAATGATTTTCGATAAATTGTGCGTGTTTGCTGAACCTAAATGATGTCGTGCATGTAGTGTGCCCTTGGTGTTGTATTGATTATTTTTCTAAAGATTGATGCTGTCTCCTGATCTGTAATTAACTGGAATATGTAAATCCAAAACCCTTTTTGAAGGTTTTTCTTGACTCTTGTCCTCCATAGATTTTAAATTTGTATTGAAAGAATCTATATTTGTAGTTAGCATAGTACCAATCCTTTATTGTCGAAATTTTAGAAAAGTTCTCACTATGACTGTCAACTTTCAAGACAACGTTCATGTGCTAGGATTCCTGCGCCTCTTCCAACATCTTTTCAATAAGTACTGTAAAATGCATAATTATTCAGCTCCATACACTATGAATTTATGTGTTGGAGTTATATTAAGATAAGACAAGACACACAAGACATCTCTCTACGAGCGCTCCTTTTCATTTAATATCTACATTAAATACAATTCACTGTCTGGCACGCTCAAATCACTTTCTCCCGGAGTATTTAAAAGGAAGGTCAGGTCCCTTCTGGCGCTGATGTGATCTATTGTATTTATATTTATATTATGTTTATATAATTACATTTATTTAGTTATACTTATGATCCATTTAAGTTATATTCTTGTTTATATTGTGTATATATTTACTACAAACTATACATATTATGTTTCTATTTACCCACGCGTGTGTATGTGTATGCGTATATACATATATATTTATATATAATATATATATATATATATATATACGTATCAAAGTGACGTCCTGCCATGAAAATAATGCGGTAAAATTGGCATCCGCGGTAAAGTGGCATCCGATATATGGATGCCAACTTGTTTTCTATGAAAAAAATTTTTGATGAACTGTTCTAAGCGTCATTTATGCGTAGAATGAAAACCAGCTGGATGGACATTTTACCGTTATATGCATATTTTTATACACAGTAGTGCCTGAGTATATGGAACAGAGGGCAGTCTAGTCGAAGTTGTATATACTTGGGCAGAGGCGCTATACAGGACGCGTACAAGCTGGAACATGTGGAAATTTGTCGGAATTATGAACATGTCGGGGAATAACCGATAGAATTCCTACTGTTATTTCGAAGTTGATATAATCCAACGTATTTTATTTGCGTAACTATTATAGAAACGCGTATTTGCATCTCAACTTTTATATTTTAAATAAAATGTCTTAATTTTTATTAATGATTCATATTGTCGAGACGGTTCTAAGTTTAGTTTTTTAAATAAATGGTGCCACTAAAATCAACCCGTTTTGAATTGTATATTTTGTAAAAACATTGACAAATGCAAACTATTTTTCGAAAAAGTTTATACATACATAAATTTTTAAGTAATTATTTAGGAAAGTATATTATTGCATTACCTGCGTTATTATAAATTTTATAGAACTATACTGGATGCTCAGAGAACATTTTTTCAAACTTTGTTATCCGGTAACGTAATAGTATATTATGCAATGAGGATTTAATGATAGCTATTAAGACACGAGTATGAAAATTATAATACAAGGCGAAGCCGAGTATTGTAATGAATACGAGTGTCTTAATAGCCATTAAATGCGAGTTGCATGCACTATTTTTTCTACGACTCGATAATATACGTATTTCTTTAATTTTTACTATATTTAAATAGATACAGAGAACTGTCAAGTTTAATTAATTTTTATATCCGCCAGATATGTAGTCACGGCCATATTGAATATTGGAATGTCGCATTCTTATTGGACATAAACTTGTATCGTAATGAAAAATCTATATTCCTATTGGATATAAGTAAATTTGTATCATAATGAAAATCTGTATCGTAATGGACATCATTAAAGTACAGGTTCAGTATATCTAATAATATGTACAATTAAAGTATGGGAGTAGAAAAATATTCTTTTTAAATGGCACGCTATGCTTTCCTTACTGTTATTGCATTGTAAATTAAAAAGTAATGATTGCTTCTCTACAACTAAATGTTGTAGGAGTAGTACGTTGTAGTAATTGAAAATAGATTTCGACATTTCTAGATATTCAATGCAATTAATTAAAGAAACTTATAATTTCTGATGGCCCAAACTTGGATGCACACTGGTATTTGTAGTAAAAATACTAGACGCCCAGAATTATATTTCTTCGCACAATAGCTTTCTCTTTTACGCCAATAGGTCTTAGATAACTTGTAACTAGTTTAGTTTAGATAGGTATTTTGTTATAGGATAAACATATACTATCCCAATTTTTCAATAAAAATGCCATAAGGGGTAAAAAAAACGCAGCAATGAATTTAAAAATTATAAGATATACAGGATGGGGTGCTACATTGGCCTCGGTTGATATACAATAAATGGTAACATATTTAAAATGTTTTTGGAGCATATGTAAGTCCATTGGGAACACATTCTAAAATTATTTTGAAATATTTAGGGTGCTCCAAAAGGAAGTTACACATTAAAGTTATCAAAATTTAAATGGAACACCATGCATATTATTGCATATTTTTGACATGTTATGATGATGATGATTCGACATGATTGAATAATTTCAAGCATTAATTTTGTTTAATTTATTCTTGAAAAGTAGGCAGTGGTGCATTGGACGTTGCTTCATATTTATTGGAAACCAGACAAAAATTAACAAATACATATGTCTTATTACATACACATTTTTACCATAAACTTAATACAAAATAAAACAAGAAACAAATGATTCAAATATGACTCAATGGATGTCCGCCATTTTCAATACATAAATAAATACTTGGTTGAAATGTTTTTATATTGGCAGGTGTTGTTTGTGGCATATATATTGTACAAAATTAATTTTCATACATCTCCACAAAAAGATCCTGGACTCATTAGGTCTGGGAGCTTGCAGGTCAGGTCTGTGAATCACCACGTCCTTTTACCTATTAGGGTATTGCCTATCTAATTAACTCAAAAAAAGGAGCACCATCTAGTTGTAGCCGCATCTTTTGGCGGATATTCAGAGGTACGTTTTCCAAAAGTACGGGTAAAACTGCTGTAACAAATAAACATGGCATGTTTGTACCACATATGTAGCGGGAGATATTTCGAGCGTTATCGCGTTTGCGATTGGCCAACTATCCGTATGTATGCTAGCAGCCTTGAATTGCGACTTAATATGTAGTCGTATCGTGCATAAACATTCCACGGTATGTTAGCTCGCTCAACCATCCAATGTAGATTAATTTATCCATTGAAAATAACGGACATCAATTTGAGCGATATTTGAATCATTAATTTCTTTGTTTTCCTTTGTAATATGATTATGGTGACAATTTGTATGTGATAAGACGTGTATTGGTTAAATTTTGTTTGTTTTCGCATAAATCTGAAGCAACGTCCAATACGCTACTGCCTACTTTTCAATAATAAATTAAACAAAATTAATGCCTGAAATTATTGTCATCATGTCAAAGTTACCTCGATTTAACCAAATTTTTAATACATAATCGCCAATTAAAACACTAAATTGACTTTTACAAGAGAGATACATATGTATTGGGAACTTTAACAACATTTAAACATTTACGAAATATGTAATACTTATGGTATTGCATTTAAATTTCGACAACTTTGATGAAGTTTTTTGGAACACCCTGTATATTTCAAAATCATTTTAGAACGTGCTCCCAATGGACTTGTTTTTTAAAGTTTATAATAATGTTATTTTGCGATAGATAGTTATCTAAAATCTGTATTTGCATGCATTTTAAATAGTCTGCAACTGTCAATTTTTGTAACAAATGCAATAATTAAAAAAGGCTAATTTTAGAGTTTTAAATTTGTCTCAGCGACTCAAATTTATAATGAAAATTAGAATATATAGTTGAAATAAGGAAGTTGCATTGTAATTGGGAGAAGCAGAAATCTAAAGTTATTCTAAATGGAAAGAACATGCCCCGAAATTATTACTTGCAAATTTAAAATTGCAATTTTTGTTACTTCTTTTCTATATTTTTTAATCAACAACATACCCTGTTTACAAAATGACGTTTATTATTTGTCACATCCAGCCGAAGCCAACATAATCGAAATTTAAAATTCAACCGTAGCATACTGTTATAAAAGTAGACGGGGGATTCACCGTATGCGAGTGGCTGTTACTTTAGCCGCTGTACTAGTTGATGCCAATATGACCGCTATATGAATCGTTAAATATATTGAAAGTATACTGAAGGATGTCGATTTGTATTATTGCGAACAGGATGCCAATATGTACGTGAGCTATATATATATATATATAGGTATATATTATATACCTACGTTTTGTAATGTTGGGCAATTGTATTGTATGTTGTTATGGGAACATGGGCAGAATAGGTTTAGGGTATATTTTCTTTGTTGTAGTTCATTATTTTATTTTTCAAGGTTTGAGTTGTAAAGCAGGCATCGCCTGAACTCCGCCTTGTGGTTTGCCATTTCACACTTTGTCTTTTACTGTCTTTTGTTATTATGTTTATTTTTGTGATTGTGGCAAATAAAGACATTATTATTATTATTATTATTATTATTATTATTATTATTATTATTATAATATATATATAGTTATATAAATTATATATATATATAGTTTTAAAAATACCGATCTTACTTTATAGTAATATTACGTCACGTAGGAGTAAAAGAGACGAATGAAATTTTGCATACGCGCAGCTGATATTGTGCAGTTACACAAAATTTTAAGTTCTTCTCTGTAACATTATACAGGGTGTTTAAAAACTTAGTTGCTTATAAATAAGTTCAATCTTCGGAAAGTAGATTTTTGTTAATTGAAAGGTATATATTTTCTTAGATATTCTGATTCTATAAAAGATTCTCTTTTAATCCGTATTAGGTGTCGCTATACCTAAAATGGAACGTGAATAAGTTATAAACGATTTAATTACCCTCTGTACCTAACATGCTCAGATACGTCAATTTACGGAAGCAAGGGTGCTTAGCTTGTTTGTTTTTCATACTTACTTACTATTTATTTTGGCATCTGTCATTTCTGTTAATCGTTCTCGTATACACCGAGAGAAATAGACCTGCACTGTACAATAACTATCGTACCCAATATGAGAATACATTTTACAACAAAAAATTATTGTATTTATTATTGTATACATATTGTAATTTTACTATTTTTTCGTGTTGTATAACAATGCAATTAATAATTTTTACATTACCTATAATAACATACAGATTGTGTCGCTTCTGTACAATACATTTTCCTTAGTGTAATTAATTTTAGCATTGAAAATACACTAAATTAAGTAATCATGAAGTTATTTATTATGCAATGTGAATATAATGAAATAGTAGAAAAAAAAACGTATCAAACATATAGAAAAAGATATCATTTATAACCAATGATCAGCGAGAAGTTTAAAAACGATTTCTGAGAATTTTCAGGGATATAAAAAGATTTAACAACTGATATGTTCGCAGAGCAATGGTAGGGAACGACATCAGTAAAAAATTTAGATTACTTAAGAATTTTCCCAAATACTCTCAACAAATGCCATTTTAACAACCAACATAAAGTAAATTTACATCAAAGGTATACATAATTAGTAACAGTAGTAAAAGGTACAATAGAAAAAGCACAAGAACAACAATAATAATAATATAAATAAATAAATAATCTAAATAGTTCGATATGGCCACCGTTTCTGTTGAGGCATTCTATAATTCGACGACGTACCTACTAAATTTTGCCTCGTCAGTACAAATAATATTAGCCAAAAACGTAGGATTCTGTTGGATATGCATCAACATGAGTTCAGAAAATTCAATTCTTGCCATATTATGATCACATACTAAAAAGGGTTCCACTTATCAAAAAGATTGAGAAACGCTGATGTAGAGCATTACCAGGATTTCACGGTCTCACGAGCTGTGATTTTAATCCTGCCTTTTTTAAGAGGGGAAAGAAAAAGTCTTTCAAAATACTGCGCAAATCGACAAAATACATCAGAACATTCATTGGTATTTGTGATTGGTTGAATGAAAAATTAAGATGAACAATTCATGTATTGGAGAAGTTTGTATGTCGAATATATAATATATAATTTGGAGGACATAAATTTGGTACAAGTGGCGCAGTTTATGAAGATGTACAGAATAAAAAGGAACGAAGGTATTCTACGAGTAAATAATAATTTCGAAGGCTCTGCGCTTCCTACTTGTAGATCAGAATTACGCCACCATATATTGAGAACAACATATATCATTCAAATGTGGAGCCATGCTTACCATGAAAATCCTGTTATTTCATCTCCGATTCAATATGAATGGAGAGAAGAAGATGACAAATATTGCTTTCAATGGTTCGAAGGTGATCAGTTACCTTCCATAGAGACGATAATTGATGGTATAGATC
This sequence comes from Holotrichia oblita, assembly GCA_023690525.1. NCBI lineage: Eukaryota > Metazoa > Arthropoda > Insecta > Coleoptera > Scarabaeidae > Holotrichia > Holotrichia oblita. The sequence continues at coordinate 62,550,509 of CM043019.1, read as the reverse complement.
AAGAGCAAAATCTCATAAATATTTCAATATGCTCATTCTAATTATCGAAATATTATGCTCCTTATTTAATATTTATGCATTTTTCAGAAAATTTGAACAAATTGATTTACAAGGTAATGAGGATGATTTGAAATACGTCGAGAGTGCGCTAGATGATAGCAGCAGTAATACTTCATTGGAGACTAGTGATTCTGAAAATGATTGTGAAAAAGCATAATATTTGATAAAATCATAATTAATATAGTTTTCAATTTTTATATACACTTAGAAAAATAAATTCTTCCACAATACTGCTACTATAAAAAGTTATACCGTAATTTCACACAATTAATGATCCTAGGCCACAAGTATAGTCCAAATACCTATATTTGCGAAAACACGCATACTTAAACCACAGGGGACATCTAGAGCTCCGTTTATGTACTTAAAGACATCAATAGTTCATCGATATTGTATGTATCTAGATATGCACTCTATCGACCATACTTCTTTTACTTTTTAACAGTTAAAATAAATTTCGTGTTGTACCTAACCTTAGTAGTGTGCAAACTTTGCGATGCAGATGTAACCACAGTAAATAGTTTGTTGTGCCCAATAGTGTATGTGACAAGTAAGTTATTACTTTTGTATCTTTTATAAGTAGGTATTTTTACAATTACGCCTATTGTTTCAATTTTATTCGAAAAATATTCAATTATTATACTTTAAGTTCAATCTTTTTTGTGGGCCATAGTTGTGTGCAACTTCTGTTTACACTTTTTCTATAGTTCAAAACATTTTTAATATGTTGTGATGGTGCCACCAAATAAAATTCTTAGCAGAAAGGTAGGCGGAAGACCTTATAAGTTATATAGTGACAGAAATTTGGAACTATGCCTAAAAAATATTACCAGTAAAATACTGACACAGCGAGAAGCCGCTAAAAAATACAGCATAGTTCGTAGTTTCATTATATTGAAAGTAAAAGCAGTGCGAGAAAAAACCAAAGGTCACCAGGACACCAATGTGTTTTTTTCCGGCAGAAGAAAAGGCGTTTGTCGAGCATGCTACAACTATGTGCAAATTTGGATTTCCTATAACGTCGTTCGATTTAAGATGCATTGTGAAAATGTATTTGGAAAGCCAAGACCGTAGAGTACCAGTGTTTAACAATAACTTACCCGGAAAATATCTTCTGCAATTATTCGAAACAGTAACATTAATAAAGTTTGGAAAAACAGAAAAACGTTTACAAGTTTTCAGAAATCTAATATCTTCGCTAATAAACCTAATTTTAGCACTAACCCTATGGTATAAGTTCTGATCCATGGACCTGGTAGCCATATTGCGAAGTTCTTCTTCTAACTAAGTTAGTTAAAACTTTTTTGGTGTTTAGTGGGTTAAAGTGTTCAGTGTTCTACTTCTGCACCAAGAGATCCAGAGAAGAACTTCGCAATATGGCTACCAGGTCCAAGGATCAGAACTTATACCATAGGGTTAGTGCTAAAATTAGGTTTATTAGCGAAGATATTAGATTTCTGAAAACTTGTAAACGTTTTTCTGTTTTTCCAAACTTTATTAATGTTACTGTTTCGAATAATTGCAAAAGTAGTGATAAAGTTATTCGTTACGCGAAAGAAAAATGGTTGCGTTCAGAAATCGAATATCTTTTTGCCAAACGCAGTAAACTTGAGATTCAAGCTTACCAACTTTGGAAATTTTTAACATTAGATCTTAATGATGTTGAATATCAACTATGGTGTGATTTTCAACGGAACATGTTTATTTCAATCGATAGGAAAGTTCAGAATAAGAAATTCTCTCATGATAGGAAATTAAGAAAGTTAGGTTGTTTTTAAAAAAATAAACATCATGTTCCGACGAATACCATTAACATAGTAGAAAATCATTCTTCGCAAACTTTTAGTGAACGGGAACTTAATCTTTTGAATAAAGGATTGAAATTTGGTTTGCAGACTCGTGAATCGAATGTTGAGTGGGTTATTGCCGGGATAGAATCCTCTATCCAGCGTTTCCCTGAGCCCACAAAACAGTTCGTTAGGGAGGCCTGCAAACACACTATTCAAAAAAATTGAAATCCTATAAGTCACCTCAGAAATCCGAAAACATTAAAATCATTAAAACTTTGCGGGAAAAAGATTGTTTTTATTTGAAAGCTGACAAAGGGAACAAGGTTGTTATTTTAGGTAAAAAGGACTACTATGATCGGGTTAATGACCTGTTGAGTAGTGGTCCTTATAAGTCAATTTCAAAAAATCCTTTACCGAAAATGATTAGAGACGTCAACAATGTGTTTAAAACTTGTAACAACCTCGTTACTGCCGATGTTAGCCGTAAGCTACATGTTTCCAATCCTGTTATCCCTAAATTATATTGTTTACCTAAAATTCACAAACCTGGCAAGTCGGTAAGGCCAATTGTTTCGGCAATTGACGCACCGACTTATAAGGTTTCCAAATGGCTGACCAATGAATTTAATAATTTGCCAATATAGCAACCTAGTTTTGCAGTAAAAAATTCGTTAGAATTTATTAAAGAAATTCAAAATATTCAGTTGCTGGAGGGTGAAATATTTATTTCATTTGATGTTAGTTCTCTCTTTCCTAGTGTACCGATTCCAGACACCTTGACATACCTCGAGGACTTGTTGCTTCAAAATAGTTTGAGTCAACAATGTGTCCAGGAATATATTCGCTTAACTGACATCTGTATGAAACAGAACATTTTTCAATTCAACGGGAGTTTTTATGAACAGCTGGAAGGAACGGCAATGTGTAACTCCTTGTCGCCCTTTTTGGCTAACCTTTTCATGAGCCGTTTTGAAAAGGACTTAGAATCTGAGAGCGAATACTTTCCTAGGGTTTGGTTGAGGTATGTGGATGATATTTTCGCTATATTTGACACTAAAAAATGTAATATTGACGATTTTCTCAATAGATTAAATAATCGGTTCGAAACCATAAAGTTCACTTGTGAAAGAGAAGAAAACGGTCAGCTACCCTTTCTAGATACTTTAGTAATTAGAAATAACAATAGATTAGAGTTCGACGTGTATAGAAAGGAAACCAGTACACTTCGCTACATTCCTTCAGATTCCCATCATTGTATTCAATACAAAATGGCAAGCCTGAATTTTTTGGTCCACAGTCTTCTCACTCTTCCCTTGAACAAGGCGAGGTATGAGAAAGAGCTCAAAATTATAAAAGATGCGGCTAAGTGTAATGGTTTCCATCCTCAGCATATCTATAAGTTAATTAGGAAGTTTAATTATAAGAAAACTGTGAAAGAATCTACGACTTTTCGAGAGGATGTTAAAGCTTCACCCGTTGTGACCTCCCTTACGCTCCCTTTATCACTAAAGGTTTAAGTAAAATCTTCAAAGAGCTAGATCTCAGAATAGTTTACAGTTCTGGGACTAGTTTACGAAGTCTCATCGGTAACCCTAAAGATAAAATACAACCTCTAGAAAAGTCAGGTATTTACGAAATCAATTGTAAAGATTGTAATCAAAAATATATTGGGCAAACCAGGAGAGCAGTCTCAACTAGATTCAAAGAGCATATGGCTAATCTTAGATTTAATAGAATTGAGAAATCGAGCGTTGCCCAACACATTTTTGAAACAGATCACAACATCGATCATACGAATGTTAAATTAATTAGACAAATAAACAATTGTAAGTTTCTAAATGTTTTCGAGAGTTTAGAAATATATAAAAATAAGTCATGTGTAATGAACTGTGACAATGGACCTATACCGCATTCGTCATTGTTTTCGCTAATCGGAAATTAATGATGCGTATCGGTTTGACCGTGCATAACATTTAGGTTACCTGTTTTTGTAGATTTTATTTTAATTTAGTTTTATTATCGCCTTGATAATGACAGCATTGCTGTTGAAACGCGTCGGTGTTTTAGTTAAAACTTTTTTGGTGTTTAGTGCTCTAGCTAATATGGGGTAAACCAAAAATAAACCAGCTAATAATTTAAAATGTTTAATGTATTATTACCATGTAAAAATACTTTTTCTTATTTCTGTTTGTACAAATGTGTTTTATTTTACAGGCTATTTATTGCCGTATAGTATAGTTGCATAACATTCTGCCAACTATGACTCTATAGGAATTTATTATGTAAAAGATCCAATGGCCTATTGTTGTATACTATATGTAACGCAACTATGGTCCGAACTTTGGTCAAAAAAATGTATGAGTAATATTTATATATGTAGCGCAACGAAGGGATCTGATATATTTCTAACGTTTTTATTACAATATCACCAAAATATAACATTCGATCTGTTTCATTTCACAAACTACACACAGAAGCACAAAAAGGGAGGTAATATTGGACCATAGTTGTGTGAAATTACGGTACTTTATTTCTTTTCATTTATTAGTTAATTACTTCATTTCATGTAATTCTTCTAATTCTTCTAATATAGGCTAAAAATATTATATTACATTGAAAAACTTAAAAGAGGTCAGTATAAAAAACCTATTTTCTCTATTAAAGTAATGGTTTGTGAGCTAATTTTAGTATTTATTTCCATGACTCAAAAAATATGATTAGAGTGGTAGTATACAATCTGAAATTGATTGTGGTGATTATTTCCTTCACCTGTCAAATTTAAATTTTGTCAAATCACAATCATAACTGAAGTTGAAATTAACCAATGAACGGTACAGGATCTTGATATCAGCGACTATTACAAATCGACTATGTAGGTATTCAATAGGTAACAAATCAAGTATTTTTTCATTAAATATCAAATGTGTCAAAAAATGACCGACAAAAAGAGATTTAGCGATGTTTCGGCTGAAATTATCGATAATCACATCGATTTGACAACTCCGATAAATACAAACAGAAGCACTTCACGCAGTTTTGTGACGAACGCAAGTATATTTTGGACGAATCGACGCGAGTAAGTAAACTGAATGAAATTTTGAAGAACTGGGCATGGAACATGAAAAAAGAGAACGGAGATGATTATAAGGAGTATACTGTACAATGTATGTGGAATTCTACCGCCAAAAGTCTTCAAGAGTTATATTTTAAGAAGCATAACATTAAAATTGATCCTTTTCAAGGAATTGAAATATAACATACAATAATAATTGTTTGTTTAATTTTGGTTCAAAATAATTTATTGTTCTCTTTTCTTAACAGATAATAAAATATGCTTCGTTTGCTCATTTTTTACTATTATGAAACTTGGTTTAGGAAATAATCTTAACTAATATAGCTCGAGCTTGATAAGTAGTCGACTATTACATTGTTTCAATTATTCTCGTGTGCTTCCTAATTTGACTTGAACAAAATTGGCATTAATAATTAAAGACTAAAGCCCTCGATCTTTGATTATTTATGATTAATATAATATGGAAAAAATCGTCAGACTGCATGATAATAGTTAATAGTCCGTCAGTTGGACCGCAAAAGACGCCGCGCCCTGAATGCTTTTGAACGCTGCGCTACACTCTAGACGCCCGACTGACTAACTTTTAACTATTATCATGCAGTCTGACGATTATTTTCTTGTTATATTAATCATACATTATTACCACTACCAATTTCAGACTGTATACTACTAGTTTACTTGCAGAATTTTCCGACGACTACTCATACATAACTGACGATGATTTTACCAGCATATCGACGTCGGACGATTATTTTTCTTAAATTTACATCATGAATAAATAATGTAATAATTTGTACCGTGTATACTGCTACTATTTTGAAAACTTTTTTCGACAACTTCGTCAGCCTCCTACATCTTAACTTACCGCCTCCCAAAGGTCTGACGGTCAGTTACGTTATTCACGGTAAGAAAACTACCTATGGTGAAAACTTTATAGTGTATACTTTTACGAGCCAAAAATGCTCGTAGCTCCCGGACTATCTCTCCTTATTCAGTGTTAAGTGATGATGTTAAATACAGCGGAAATGTTGAACAACGTCGTATTCTTCTTGTCTCTTGCCACTGGTAGTGTGAAAGAAGAAACCAGTTTTATGCATAAAATCAGTAATTAAGAAGAAGAAAGCGTTGCATTGCGCCCTTCTTATGTATTCGTTTATTATCCATTGTCTGATAATTTATAAAAGTATGTTACTAATCTTCGCTTGTTAATAACGATCTTTTAGATTTGTATAGGTTTTTTCCACATTGTCCATATGTCGGAATGTCGAGATCCACACTAACACTTATGTTTTTCTTCATAAAATGTCCTTAAATGCATTTGATTCCTGTACTTTAGGATTTAGATTGTTGTGCATTTTTTTCTGAGTGTATATTATTTGTGAAACTCCTACCTAAATTAATTACGTTATCTGTTTTAATACATTTTATGAAAGTTTAGCAAATTCTGGATTCTTTTGTGCTCGCTCTTAGCTGCAGATAGATGATTCCGTTATAAGCTATTTTAAGGAAGAACCTGAACATACTCACTACAAAATATGTATAGAAGGTAAACACAAAGTAATTACTTTCCAAACTTCATAATTCGAATATATAATTTATAATTAGAGATGAAAATTAAGATGTACCAATATAAAAACACTGAAATATAAACAGAACTAGCTCATAGAATACGAGAAAAAAAGTAAGTTGTCGACACATACTCTTATAATATTAGATTTATGCCTGATGTAAAAAAGTCTAAAATGACGGCATGCTCCAACCACATGTGGTTTTGAGATTGCATGCGACAAATGAGCGACTATAAAAACCTGTAGATGAGAAGAAAAATTTAGAAACACGCATATACTAACATAGCGAACACGTTTCGTGTGTGAGTTACAAACGTACACCCATGCATATTATAGCAACCGTCGAATGAGTAATGATGCATAGATTAAGCAGGCGGTTGCGCACGTTGGTTACGATAACTGACAGCGAAAATGGGTCATGCGAGGCCCTAAATCGACACGCCAACTGTCCAACCGAGCACCGCATTATCCAGGCCAGATAGCTTTTAATTAGTAAGTAATTACGCAGAAACGAGGTAAATTCGCCTAATTAATAATAATGAAGATAGTCGCTAGAGACATAACGCACGAAAGCTATAATTGGAAATTCTAGGAATGCAAAAATCGCAAAACGGTGTTCATGTTTGTAACATGGGAATAAGTATGATGTACTTATCTACAAGACACCACATCGGCAGGATTAAATACAATACGTGAAGTCAGATTATGGGTTAGGTACATTTTTGTCATTAAGACACAAAGTAAATCTAATTGTAAACGCACTACTCTCATTTATTGCACTTATAGCATGTTAGCTCTTCAGAAGAGTTAATTTTCTTTTATATGATTTATAAAAATTAGTTGCACCGTAATTATTTAACAAAACATAATCCATCCGGTTTTACGTGGTTCTTCCTGAACTTCATTTTAATTTTGAAATGCCTTATTTTATCACCATTTAAAAGACTTAAGAATAGATAAAAAACTATAGACGAAATTAACTAAGATATAGAAATAATAAAAAAACAATAAGTGAGTGGAAGCAGCTGATTACCATGAGTATAATAAGAACATTTATTTAAAAGTATAAAAATTGTTTGAATATTACAAATATTAAATCTAAAGAAATTACTTTCAATCGAAAGGTATCAAAATTTTAAATAAACTTAAAAACGTACATCAGTTTCTAATAGATTGAGAGTATACCCAGGAGATTGCTCGTAATCTACCATGAAGTCGAGAAACAATTTAGCGGTTCATTACCCTTAGCTCTTAAATATGTTCGGCTGGAATTCTCATAAAGAACGTAATGCACTAAGTTTTCCACATATTTGCACGATACTATGCTATGATTTTTTCATACTTGTTAGTTAGATTTCCGGATAACACTATATAAACAATTTTGACCATGCGAAAAGTGGCCGCTTCTTTATGCTTCTAAAAGTTTTTGAAAACTAGTTTCTTAACCCTGCTGTTCTCCTCGGCAATACTACACACTTGTACTCCTTCGGGTCACGGTGACCCGAAGCCCCGAAATACGAACTATGACCAAAATGACAACAAGTTTTATGTCTTATTAATTATATTCTCTTGCTACAATGATTTATACATATAAACCAACTAATAATAAAACTATAGAATGAGAAAGTGTTATACTGTAATATATGAGAGTTTATTTCTTACAGTTAGGGCAATAATAAGTTACATGCACTTTACATAAATAGTTAGCGCATTTAACACAGATGATATTAGTTTTGTTGTCGCATTTAGAAGGACAGAACTTGCAACGTGCTCGTTTGTTTTTGGTACTGGTACCAGGTTGAGGTGCAACTAAATTTCCTCGTAACGGTTCTTGAATAGCATTCACTATAGCAGCAGATTGTTCAGTACGAGGGAGACGTTTTCTTGCCAAAATATATGGATTTATCAAATCTTTGCCCAGTGACTCCAAAAACATTCTTCTTCTGTATAACACATTTTTATTCCATTCCGGATTTAGTTCGCGCCATAAAACATACGCATTGTAGGCACTAGTATCTAAAATGTTATAAAACACAATGATAGGCCAGCGATTAGTTTTCCTTTTGCAGGTGTATGTAGCAATTAGCTGATCTAATGTGTCAACAGCTCCTTTTGTGGAATTATAATCAAGTATAATTTGTGGTTTTTTATCATCTCTATTGCTTATTTCCTTACTCTTATGGAATGTACTCATTAGAATGACATTCTTATTTTCTTGGGAATGTAAGATACCAGTGTCGTGTTCTCAGTAAAATAGAAGTTGGAACTATGTACCTCTTTATTTACTTCGACAACAGGAAGTTCAGGTTTATTCTTCCTAACTGTGCCTAACATAGTAAGATTTCTTTTTAGAAGCATTTGGCCCAACTTGTAGGACGTAAAAAAGTTATCACAAGTTACATTCTGTCCCCTGAGCTCACGTGTGAGGTCTAGTACTACTCGCATACCTTGATTCTTTTCAGGTGCCTCACCAGGTGTCTTGCCGGTATATGGTAGAACTGTCAGAGCATAAGAACTTGCACTATCATAGAGAGTCCATATTTTTATTCCGTATTTTGCAGGTTTGCTTGGAATATATTGTTTGAAAGGACAACGACCTCTGAAAGCAACTAATTGTTCATCTACAGTCACGTTATTCCCAACATTATACAATTTCGGTAATATTTCGATCCATTTTTCCCAAAAAACTCGTATGGGGGCTAGTTTATCTTGTAACCTTCTTTCTTGGCGATCACTTTTGTCATCAAATCGCAACACGCGCGATATACTGCAAAATCGTTTCAATGACATCGTTGCACGAAAAATAGGCCTACCCGTATCTGCGTTCCACAAACTTTTGGTAGATTCACCATGTGATTTATAAACACCTGCTAACAGTAATAAACCTATGTAGGCTTGCAATGTGATGTCGTCTAATTCTTCCCAATCATCGCCGTACACCCTGCGACCTTCAATATTAGTCATTTTTATAATAATGTTTTCCATTCAACAGTAGTTGAAATGCAGATTTTATATCTTGAACTCTTGCAATGCAGTATCTAGTCGGACCAGGTGCAACTTTTATAATATTTGCACTAATAGCTCGCCCCTGCCTCGGAAATGCATTCAACATCCAATTTATAGTGCCGTCTTTAGATTGGACTGATTGTGGTATAGCAGCCGTTTGATCGACAATGTCGAAGTCATCGTCGGATTCCAACTGATAATCACTGTCTTCGCTAATGTGATCTTCTATGGACGCATCATCTTCGATATCACTAGTATCGCTCAGATGTTCGGCTAGGTATTCTATTTCTGCATCGCTAAGTTTCTTTCTTGCCATTTTGTGTTATAAAAGCAAACTGAACTAAATCGTACTACACTCTGTAATGTAATAAATAGAACTACGGCAGTCTGAACGCAGCAATTCACTTTTATATCCCACAGAGCATGCGCGTTAGCCAACTCATAAACCTGTCAGGACTTGTTCAAACTTGTCTACGATTGAATAAACCTGACAGCTCGTACTGGGCGTTTATCAAACTTATTGTATTTGCAATAACAAAAATTGTCGGTAAAATTGTGTCGGCCTTATTAGAGGTATTACAATTTCGGGTCATATTGACCCGAGGGGTATCAGAGTAACTATTGCGTTAAAAAATTACCCACAAACTCTTTTTATAAATATATATAACTATATAATCTACATATAACCGGTAACACACAAAGTCATAAAATATTGAGTTAAAAAAGTGAAAAATAAAAAAGTTATTAAAGCATGATTTTCATTTCGGGTCAAATAGACCCGAGGAGAACAGCAGGGTTAAACATCAAATGGTTTTTCTTTTGTGCAAAGTACAACAGTTTCATGTAGTTATATTATTTCGTATTGGAACTATAGGTACCTATGTATTTAATGTGATTAAAGAGATAGTAATCAATTAGCCGTATATGACTTGTATTTTATTGTTTCTTAGTTCCGTGTATGCATTTCCGTGTTATTGAGGTACGGTAAACGCAACGAACTTGTATACACAAAAGTGTAGGTAGTTCGAAACAACCACGTATGGACTTAAATTACTTGAGAATATTATTACAGACTAATGCATTAACCTTTAAACATTAAGAAATCTCGTACTACCAATCTGTCTATTAATGTATGACGTGCTTTAAAGTCGAATGAATTATTAATACTAATCGAGTCATTTTTTGCTCACGAATTGAAATAAAAATATATTGCTTAAACAAATACATTTTGACTGGTCAATATTTCATAACAACAAAAAAAAGTATGATATAGTATGAATGTTTGTTAGAAAACACACAACTAAATAAAAAATACGACTAGAAGGAAATAATGCGTGTACCATATTCAATGCCGCCTACATATTGGTTGAAACGATGAGGTTTCACTTCCATTTCGGCATTTTATGAATTTAAATTGGTATTTAATGAATGCAAAACGTATTGTATACATGCTTTGACATTGTGGGAGATATGTACATATATTTAAGTCAACGATAATAAATACTAACGTGCATAATTTTTAATGGCATTTAAGCTAAGTATGTACACGATAACAATATAATTAATTTAACGAGTGGCATTGATTTTTGTTACTCTGTGACCAGCACCTTAATGTGTACCGTACAAGTAGTGCTGATTTTTTCGTAAACTGTTAGTCATATGTCATATCATGTTGTTGGTAGATGACTGGCGTTAGAGAACTGTTTACTAATACAAATTTTATTAATTAGAAAAATTTAGAATTAGTTCAGATAAAGGAGCAATAAAAGTCCTAATTCTCTTAAATATGTATATTCACAGGCAGGAGGAACTGGCGGAAAATTTAAATGTCAATCGGAATCGATAACTATAATTGTGATGTTTAAATCAGTGGATTCGCTCATCCACAATTTCATGATAGCATCAAGATTCGTCTTACTGAACTTTTTTCACAAAATGGTTACCCCAAGAACTCTCTCCCCTCTAATAATACTACTAATATTCAATATAAATTTATAAATTTCCTTACATACCATATTGCTCTGACAAAATTAAGAAGTTACTTCTTGAACATGTAGGGTCTGTCTTCTCTAAAGTTAAGGACATTACCCCATTATTGCTACGTTCTAGTGTCATCTACCGTATCCCTTGCAGGAACTGGTCGGACATATGTGGATCCATGGTGCCAACTTGAAAAGTTTACCATTCTCTAACATTGAAAAAGTGGTATTATTAATAAGAAAAATTAATCAATTAAAAACATTATTCGCGTGTATGCGATCGTCGTGTTAATGGTACACAGTTTAAATCATTGACTTATTTTAATTTAAAAGACACAGATCAAGTATGGTTTCGTAAATATTATATTAATTTAATGTTTTTATTTATTTTTTCAGTTACCTAATTCTGGATATACATCTGTCAAGCGAAAATGGTGCTTGAAAGAATATCTTTACAATATACACTGTCGGCTCCGAGAGAGCTTGAATCGTACCAGTAATGTAAAGTATCGACATAGTTGCCACAGCGTTATACTATATACATATGAACAGCTAGTACGACGGACGAGACAAGGAGCCAGTGTCTACTGGTATCGCTTTGATGTTTGACGGAGGTTGCATGTTGTCCAAGAAAAAGCAAGACGCATAAATTGCGTGAAAAATGCGACACATTAAGTAAAGAAATTACTATTGTGTATTTAATTAATCATTGCGCAATGTCTTAATAGGTTTTAAGATCGATATTCGCAAGTAAACAAAAGAATTATAAAGCAGATTAGAAAAAGGACAATACTATATTCAGAGACAGCAATTTATTAGAATACGCTTTTAACAATGCAAAATCAAAGTAAAAAGCTTAATAGTAGTAGCACACAAAACAAAAAAAAGGATATGTTATTACATTGTATTAAAGATACCAAGATAATGAGTCTAATAATAATAGATTTCAAAAATAGTAGAAAATAATACTGTAATTTAAATTTTAAATTCCAACAAAGAACATTTTTAAAGTAAGACTTGAATAACGCCAACATAAAATATTTTATACGATATGAATATCCAACTAGCTCTAACTGCAAACCGACGCTGTTACGAGCATACTAAGCTAGTACTAGTAACTGCTACGCCTGCTATGGTATTATCTTTACCCCACCAACGCAATTTTCCCACTTGCATTTGTCGTGCGTGATCAATGATACAGATATGGCATCGCTGCTGGATGAAATGCATTACTTATAGACGCCTTTAAAGTTTCAAACAGGCCAACAGGCCGAGAGGTATGTCCATTGCCCGTGAGATGGCGCTGTTGACCTCCTTTAGATACTAGATGGCGCTACTAACCTCCTTTAGATAATAGATGGCGCTGCTGACCTCTAGAGGCCCCTTTCGACCCCGAGGAGAAGGCCCCCTTCGGCCCCCGAAGGGAGGGCCCCCTGGAGAGAAGGTCCCCTTACGCCTCCGAGGAGAAGGCCCACCTGATGACGCAATCGCCAGAGCAGGTGTCCGGGATGACGCAATCGCAAAATCGGAATTCTTAGAATTTATGTAACTCGAATCTGTTTACGCGAGCGGCTCAGATGGTCCTTTTGGCTGTAATTCGTGCGGCTACGGAGTTAGGGCGCGTGACCTTGACCACAGTCATACAACAGTTCGTTTTAATAAGTCAATGTCAGTGTGTAAATATATTATTTCTTCTGGGAATGCGTGAATATTAGCTGTTGGTTAATACATATCAGTTAGCTGTGCTATCGAAAACGAACGCTAATCCTTTGAATAAAGATTCCAACCAGAAATCGCTTACTTTCGTTTCCTCAATATCGTAGAAAAGAGTACGCTACATTATTAATCTGGAACGTCAGGTAGATGAATCAATGTACTGTTGCGATAATTGTTAGTTTTAATGAATGTACGGTAGATATTATTATCTTTTATTATATTTAATTCCTGCATTCGTCTTACGCGCTAGCTATATATGTATCTACTTATTATACATAGGTATGTATCTTCGCGTCGTCACTGGGTTTGTTCGTACGCCGTGTGACAAATGAATTCAAGAAGGTACCGTTTCTAAAAGTAAATACAATATTTACTGGAAACTTTGCCGTTCAGGATCGGGAAGAGTTGAAGCACATAGCTACTAGAAATAAGGTTATAAGTGTGGATACCAACCTGGTCCAATGGTACGACGACTTCGTTACAGCGGAGATTTTGCGTGAGTTGGACGAATTTTAAGTAAGTAAATGTTTTTCCTACAATTTTAGAAATTAAAATTATATCGTTTTATAGGAGCGAGATAGTGGCTCAGCGTCAGCTGCGGTGGTTGATTTAAACGTCAACATCAACCATTATAATCCGCTGCGCGCCGGCTCATATCTGTCTCTTCCACCAGCCATAATGCGAAAGCAAGCCTGCGTCAACGTTCAGAACAAAGACGACGCCTGCTTTGCTTGGACTGTGGTTTCAGCGATATACCCTGTAGATCATGATCCCCAGCGAGTTTCTAAATATCCCCAGTACTCCACCGTGTTAAATGTAAAAGACATTACGTTTCCAATCAGCCGCGAAGACATTAAAAACTTTGAAAAACTAAATAATATAAGTGTAAATGTATATAGATTAGATAAGAAACTAAAGTGTGTTCCAAATCGCCTCACCAAAGACAAAGAAGACAGACACGTAAATTTACTATTAATTCAAGAACACGAAAAGTGTCACTATGTGTGGATTAAAGATTTATCGCGCCTCGTATCTAAACAAGTAACACCTTGTAATGCACCTAGAAAATTCTTTTGTGATCGCTGTTTGCACTACTTCTACACAGAAGAAAAACTGCGCACTGACGAACTAAATTGCAACAGTGCCAACGAATATAAAGTGACATTCCCAGAAGAAAAGACAATTAAATTAAAAAACTTTAAGAACAAGTCAAAAGCCCCATTTGTAGTTTACGCTGCTTTTGAGTGTTTGGTGCAACCCATAATCGATCCTAAAAAGACACATCACCACATCTCTTATAGTGTAGGTTATTATTTTAAGTGTACATATGACGATAGTCTTAGTTACTACCGTAGTTATAGAGGCGTGGAACCGGCAAAGTGGCTAGTGCGCGAGTTACAGGACATTGCGGAAAATGCCGAAACCGCGTACTGGTGCCCCATCCCCATGGACAAATTAACCGCTGAACAATATAGACAATTTGCTAGTGCCCCCATTTGCCACATTTGCGAGAAGCCCTTAGGTGTAGAAAGAGTCCGAGACCATTTTAATCTAACCGGGAAATACAGGTAAGTTTTGTACTTTATTAAAAATAGGTAAGTAATTTATATTTTGCATGCAGAGGAGCCGCACAGGCTGTATGTAACCTAGACTATCAAGACACGAAGACAATCCCTGTCGTATTTCACAACCTGTCCGGGTACGACGGCCACCTGCTAGTGGAAGATTTGGCGGCAACGGGCAAATTAAATGAGATACCAAACAACACGGAGCAGTATATTGCCATGATGCTGTCCACTGACGAGTCGGAAATTAAATTCAAATTTATCGATTCCTTCCGCTTTATGGCCTCGTCCCTGGAAAAGTTGGCCTCATATTTAGACATATACCCCATCTTAGAGAGCCAATTCAACGTGGATACTACCTTGTTGAAGTGAAAAGGCGTGTTCCCCTATAGTTACATGTGCTCGTGCAAAAGGTAAGAAGAACGCCATCTACCGCCAGTCGAAGCCTTCCACAATGATATAACCGACAGCCCAATCAGTCCGGAAGAGTATGCGCACGCGCAAACGGCCTGGCAGACATTTAATTGCCAAACTATAGGGGAACATAGCGACCTTTACATGAAGACGGATGTATTGCTTTTGGCGGACGTTTTTGAAAATGTTCGCAAGAGCTGCATCGAAAACTACGGCCTGGATCCCGCCCATTACTACACTACACCAGGATTGGCGTGGGATGTGATGTTAAAATACATTGAAGTTGAGCTGGACACTATACAAGACGTTGACATGTTAATGTTCTTGGAAAGCGGAATCAGAGGTGGGATGACGCAATGCTCTAGCAGATATGCTAAAGCTAACAATAAATACATGTCCGATTATAACCCCGACCAGCCAAGCAAATATCTCATGTATTACGACATCAATTCCATCTACGCCTATGCCATGTGTCAATATCTACCATATGGAGTTCTACAGTGGGTAGAAGACGTCACTAATGTAAATTACAATGTGCCGGACGACAGCCCCATAGGATACATTTTGGAAGTCGATTTGGAGTATCCACAGCGCATCCTGGACAATTGTGTTAGTGACTTACCAATAGCACCGACAAAAATGAATCCTCCCGGATTGAAACAAGAGAAGATCTTGGCTACTCTGTACAATAAAGAAAAATATGTTCTGCATTACAGGAATTTAAAACAATATTTAAACGAAAGACTGGTTCTTAAAAAGATTCACCGGGTGTTACAATTTAAACAAAGTGCGTGGATGAAGCCTTACATAGAACTAAACACGAGACTTAGGCAAAATGCTAAAAATGACTTTGAAGAAATACTTATTTAAATTATTTTCGAACGCTGTATTCGGAAAGTGGATGGAAAATGTGTGATTGAGAGGAGATATTAGCGTAGTGAATAAGTGGGATGGACGGTATAGTGCCGAAGCATTAATATGTAAACCTAATTTTAAATGTAGTACAATTTTTAACGAGAACTTGGTAGCTATAGAATTATTTAAAAATGAAATAGAATTCGATAAACCGCTTTATGTAGAAATGTGTGTGTTGGACATTTCGAAAACAATATTATACGATTTTCATTATAATCATATGAAGAACTTTTACGATAATACGTGTAAATTATTTTATACCGATACGGACTCGCTCATATACGAAATAACAACGATGTGTACGAAAACATGAAACAAAACATTCATCGATTCGACAGATAGGATTATCCGGAAAACAACCCCTACAATATGCCTCGGGTAAATAAAAAATATCCAGGGCTGATGAAAGACGAATGGGTGGAGAGGTTGTTGCTGGAATTCGCAGGGGTCCGTTCAAAAATGTACGCATGCAAGTTTGAAGAGAAGATCATCAAAAAGGCTAAATAGGTGAAAAGTTATGTTGTGCAAAAGAAAATTACGTTTGAAGATTATGTGAACTGCTTAATGCTGGCGAAAAAGATGGCACATGAACAGAAGGGAATAAGATCTTTTAATCACCGACTACATACCACGGTACATGACAAATTGTCCCTAAGTGCGTTTGACGATACACGGTTTCGAGTGAGAGGTTTCACCGACACCTTACCTTGGGGGCATACAGCGTTCCCGTTTAACGTCCCCCCACCACAACTACCTCCCACCAAAATCAACTAAATTATAATTAGGAAATAATTGCTTTAAAAAATTAGTATACCAGCAACTACCAGCAGGACAACAGCAACTATGGAATCAAGTAAGAATAAGAATATTGTGCTTTTTAAAATAGAATATTAATTTTGATTATGTTATAGCTCAACGAATACATAGACGACAAATTCGCATGAAGACAACATTGCCAATGAAAAACAATTAATTGAACAAGCTACCTACATTTTGTATAAGAGCGGCTCCAAATGGCTATCAATAGGACAACCTCTCCACCCCTTCGTCTTTCATCAGCCCTGGATATTTTTTATTTACCCGAGGTATATTGTAGGGGTTGTTTTCCGGCTAATCCGATGTGTCGAATCGATGAATGTTTTGTTTCATTTTTTCGTACACATCTTCCGTTGTTATTTCGTATATGAGCGAGTCCGTATCGGTATAAAACAATTTACACGTATTATCGTAAAAGTTCTTCATATGATTATAATGAAAATCGTATAATATTGTTTTCGAAATGTCCAACACGCACATTCCTACATAAAGCGGTTTATCGAAATCTATTTCATTTTTAAATAATTCTATAGCTACCAAGTTCTCGTTAAAAATTGTACTACACTTAAAATTAGGTTTACGTATTAATGCTTCGGCACTATACCGTCCATCCCACTTATTCACTACTCTAATATCTCCTCTCAATCACACATTTTCCATACACTTTCCGAATACAGCGTTCGAAAATAATTTAAATAAGTTTTTTCAGTCATTTTTAGCATTTTGCCTAAGTCTCGTGTTTAGTTCTATGTATGGCTTCATCCACGCACTTTGTTTAAATTGTAACACCCGGTGAATCTTTTTAAGGACCAGTCTTTCGTTTAAATATTGTTTTAAGTTCCTGTAATGCAGAACATATTTTTCGTTATTGTACAGAGTAGCCAACATCTTCTCTTGTTTCAATCCGGGAGGATTCATTTTTGTCGGTGCTATTGGCAAGTCGCTAACACAATTGTCGTGGATGCGCTGTGGATACTCCAAATCGACTTCCAAAATGTATCCTATGGGGTTGTCGTTCGGCACATTGTAATTTACATTAGTGACGTCTTCTACCCACTGTAGAACTCCATATGGTAGATATTGACACATGGCATAGGCGTAGATGGAATTGATGTCGTAATACATGAGATATTTGCTTGGCTGGTCGGGGTTATAATCGGACATGTATTTATTGTTAGCTTTAGCATATCTGCTAGAGCATTGCGTCATCCCACCTCTGATTCCGCATTCCTGAACATTAACATGTCAACGTCTTGTATAGTGTCCAGCTCAACTCCAATGTATTTTAACATCACATTCCACGCCAATCCTGGTGTAGTGTAGTAATGGGCGGGATCCAGGCCGTAGTTTTCGATGCAGCTCTTGCGAACATTTTCAAAAACGTCCGCCAAAAGCAATACATCCGTCTTCATGTAAAGGTCGCTATATTCCCCTATAGTTTGGCAATTAAATGTCTGCCAGACCGTTTGCGCGTGCGCATACTCTTCCGGACTGATTGGGCTGTCGGTTAGATCATTGTGGAAGGCTTCGACTGGCGGTAGATGGCGCTCTTCTTACCTTTTGCACGAGCACATGTAAACTATAGGGGAACACGCCTTTTCGCTTCAACAAGGTAGTATCCACGCTGAATTGGCTCTCTAAGATGGGGTATATGTCTAAATATGAGGCCAACTTTTCCAGGGACGAGGCCATAAAGCGGAAGTAATCGATAAATTTGAATTTAATTTCCGACTCGTTAGTGGACAGCATCATGGCAATATACTGCTCCGTGTTGTTTGGTATCTCATTTAATTTGCCCGTTGCCGCCAAATCTTCCACTAGCAGGTGGCCGTCGTACCCGGACAGGTTGTGAAATACGACAGGGATTGTCTTCGTGTCTTGATAGTCTAGGTTACATACAGCCTGTGCGGCTCCTCTGCATGCAAAATATAAATTACTTACCTATTTTTAATAAAGTACAAAACTTACCTGTATTTCCCGGTTAGATTAAAATGGTCTCGGACTCTTTCTACACCTAAGGGCTTCTCGCAAATGTGGCAAATGGGGGCACTAGCAAATTGTCTATATTGTTCAGCGGTTAATTTGTCCATGGGGATGGGGCACCAGTACGCGGTTTCGGCATTTTCCGCAATGTCCTGTAACTCGCGCACTAGCCACTTTGCCGGTTCCACGCCTCTATAACTACGGTAGTAACTAAGACTATCGTCATATGTACACTTAAAATAATAACCTACACTATAAGAGATGTGGTGATGTGTCTTTTTAGGATCGATTATGGGTTGCACCAAACACTCAAAAGCAGCGTAAACTACAAATGGGGCTTTTGACTTGTTCTTAAAGTTTTTTAATTTAATTGTCTTTTCTTCTGGGAATGTCACTTTATATTCGTTGGCACTGTTGCAATTTAGTTCGTCAGTGCGCAGTTTTTCTTCTGTGTAGAAGTAGTGCAAACAGCGATCACAAAAGAATTTTCTAGGTGCATTACAAGGTGTTACTTGTTTAGATACGAGGCGCGATAAATCTTTAATCCACACATAGTGACACTTTTCGTGTTCTTGAATTAATAGTAAATTTACGTGTCTGTCTTCTTTGTCTTTGGTGAGGCGATTTGGAACACACTTTAGTTTCTTATCTAATCTATATACATTTACACTTATATTATTTAGTTTTTCAAAGTTTTTAATGTCTTCGCGGCTGATTGGAAACGTAATGTCTTTTACATTTAACACGGTGGAGTACTGGGGATATTTAGAAACTCGCTGGGGATCATGATCTACAGGGTATATCGCTGAAACCACAGTCCAAGCAAAGCAGGCGTCGTCTTTGTTCTGAACGTTGACGCAGGCTTGCTTTCGCATTATGGCTGCTGGAAGAGACAGATATGAGCCGGCGCGCAGCGGATTATAATGGTTGATGTTGACGTTTAAATCAACCACCGCAGCTGACGCTCAGCCACTATCTCGCTCCTATAAAACGATATAATTTTAATTTCTAAAATTGTAGGAAAAACATTTACTTACTTAAAATTCGTCCAACTCACGCAAAATCTCCGCTGTAACGAAGTCGTCGTACCATTGGACCAGGTTGGTATCCACACTTATAACCTTATTTCTAGTAGCTATGTGCTTCAACTCTTCCCGATCCTGAACGGTAAAGTTTCCAGTAAATATTGTATTTACTTTTAGAAACGGTACCTTCTTGAATGCCATTCATTTGTCACACGGCGTACGAACAAACCCAGTGACGACGCGAAGATACATACCTATGTATAATAAGTAGATACATATATAGCTAGCGCGTAAGACGAATGCAGGAATTAAATATAATAAAAGATAATAATATCTACCGTACATTCATTAAAACTAACAATTATCGCAACAGTACATTGATTCATCTACCTGACGTTCCAGATTAATAATGTAGCGTACTCTTTTCTACGATATTGAGGAAACGAAAGTAAGCGATTTCTGGTTGGAATCTTTATTCAAAGGATTAGCGTTCGTTTTCGATAGCACAGCTAACTGATATGTATTAACCAACAGCTAATATTCACGCATTCCCAGAAGAAATAATATATTTACACACTGAAATTGACTTATTAAAACGAACTGTTGTATGACTGTGGTCAAGGTCACGCGCCCTAAGACCTCTTTCACACTGGCGATTTAGCAGTGCGAGTTAGCATCGCGATTTAGTCGCTTTCTATGCGGTTCTATGCACAGTCAGCCGCGCTGCTGAATCGCTAGTGTGTATAGGAATAGGGAATACATCGGTAAAATCCGTGAGCGATTGTCGCGCTGCTATAAATCGCCAGTGTGAAAGAGGTCTAACTCCGTAGCCGCACGAATTACAGCCAAAAGGACCATCTGAGCCGCTCGCGTAAACAGATTCGAGTTACATAAATTCTAAGAATTCCGATTTTGCGATTGCGTCATCCCGGACACCTGCTCTGGCGATTGCGTCATCAGGTGGGCCTTCTCCTCGGGGGCGTAAGGGGACCTTCTCCCCAGGGGGCCCTCCCTTCGGGGGCCGAAGGGGGCCTTCTCCTCGCGGCCGAAAGGGGCCTCTAGCGTAATCTGTTATCTAAAGGAGGTCAGCAGCGCCATCTATTATCTAAAGGAGGTTAGTAGGGCAATCTAGTATCTAAAGGATGTCAACAGCGCCATCTCACGGGCAATGGACACGCCTCTCGTGTGTGCATTATACAGCGTATCCACGGGCTAGTGATGACTCATCGGGTGGTCGTATATATGTAGTGCCTGGCTTATTCAGGGTGTCCACGAGGTCTGGCTGCCTCCGTGGTCGCTTAGTTTACCTACTTATGTTGAGTTTTAATTGTAAATTATTCATTGTTTTAATCTATAATGTCGAAACTAACAAATTAGAGAACTTCCATAACACTTAAAGAAATAAATAATCTTATTGAAAAGTATGACACAAGTATGAACATAACTACACAAAAACGTCTTTACAAACCGGCCTTTCTACAAGTACGGACCTCGGTACGCACCGATATCTTTAACGATTAACTATGTTTTCAATATGCTTAAACTTATGGCCTGTAGCCAAAAATCCAAGAAATCGTTCTATCCAATTTAGTACATGTCTAGAACGATGTGATTCGTGGACACAGCTGAGAGCTAAAATACATTTTTTATAATAACAATCTTATTAGTTGCTAGTAAAATACTGACTTAACTTTTCCTCATCTGCTTTACAGTGTGAAGAAATAGTAAATAATTGTTGGAAACTATGGCAACAATTTGTTTTTATATCATTTTGTTTTCATTCAAATGATATACATATACACTGTTTTCGATACTGTAGTAGAATCGTTGAATTAGATTTTATTTCAATAATATTTCATTCTGTACTATGCTAAAGTGCTTCTTGCATGTTTGACAAGGGTTCGAAGTTATCCATGCATTGTTAAGTTTGATTGATTATGTTTACGTTTTACTAGTATATATAATTATGGCGACTAAACGTAATGACTTTACCTGACAAGAGCATGTTGTTTTTTTGCAGGATCAGATATTTTCAGTAAAAAAGACTTTGTATTATATCCTCGTATTTACATTTACATGTTTTATATTTAAGTATTCATACTCGTATCGATTTTGCAAGATTTAGCTGTGTCAAACAAAGCACGTCAGCATGTAGTTCTCCCATTGTTATTGTTAATAAGCCAGATGGAAACATTCGACTAGGTGTGGATTATCGACAACTGAATGAAATTACTGCAAGGGACAATTTTCTCTTGCAAATGTAGATGATCAAATAAAAAATTAAAAAAAATAAGAAGTATTACTCTAGACTAGATTTAAAAGATGCATTCCACCATGTGAAATTAGATAATGAGTCGGTTAAATACACTGCTTTCGTAACCCCGCACGGACAATTCGAATATTTGAGAATGCCCTTCGGGCTAAAAAATAGTCCTGGTACTTTTTCTAGATACATAAATACGATTTTTCAAAAAATGATTCAGAATGATGAAATTACTGTTTATGTTGATGATATTTTTAATGCGACCGAAACCGTAGAAGAACATATTAAAATTCTAAAAATATTCAAATTATTGACGGATAATTTATTAACAGTGCGGATAGATAAGTGTAGCTTTTTGAATACTGAAATAGATTTTATTATAAAAATATATGTTAGCACACAGAAATAAATAAACCACTGCTCTAGCGAGAAGCAAGAATAATAATGCACAGACCTCCTACAAAAGATGTCGAACTCTATTGAATCAGCTGATCAAATGGGTTGCGTAGCAACATATATGTAATACTAGGTTTGTTTATTTGTATTGTTCTAGAGTACTACAGATCCAAAATGTGATGTCATCAGAACATCTAGAACACTGATAGCAGAAGTGTACGAATAAACGGTTGAAATCGGGTTACATAGCGTACATATCTATAGTTGATTTATTCTAATCACATAAATCAAGACGATACAATCATGGTTGCGTATTTAGCCTGCTCTTTCTACTCTAGATCAGTCTGCTCTAGACAAATAAACATGACAAGATCACATGTTCTTGGACAAAGAATCACCACCTAGATCATAGAGCTACTAGAGCAATCCAACTAAACAAACCTACTACTATATGGATACTTGCTCTTCACAATATCCGAAATCAAAACGGTATAGCGCTATATGCAGCTGTATATGTCTACCGCCTGGTGTACCAAAGCTTCAATGATACGACATATTGGTCGTGTTCACGCAGCACATCGGTAAGTCACCGATATGTAATTATGAGTGAAGTACCGCACTGAATATCTACATGCTAAGAACAATACACCTACAGTGTGTAGGTATTCAGTTCACTACTTCACTAATCTGTATCTACCGGTGACTTACCGATGTGTTGGCTGAACACGACCATTACTACGAGAAAAAATGAAACAGGGAAATAGTTAAACTTTTGTGATTAGAGAGATGATTATTTAAAATCCACAGAAAGTAAACGGCTCCCTTTAAAAAGTAGTGCTGCGCCATCACTCAAGATATCAAAGAAAAGTAGGTACGTTGAAAGTAGTTTATTTTACATACACATGTGTTCGTCATTGTATGCCAGACTTACATACATACCGCGCCTTCAAAATCTTTCCTCATTAGAGTAGGCTTTTTTTGTCAGTTTAGTTATCATAGGTTGGTGCAAATGCGATGCTTTTCAGAACTTCAAATTCTGACAGTTGTCAAACTTAAATTCAAATAATTGACGTTTATATTTTCTTAATTATTTTATTATAATGTTAGAATTAGAACATACAATATTTATAATTCAATATATATAGAACTGGGCAAAAATTAGAAAATGGAGAATGGATTTATTCCATTAATCGGTGCATAGAAGAATTCCAACAACAATTTCCTAATTTGCCAGTTACTTACGCACAACTGCTAAAACAAATTCAAGCTTGCGTTATTAAATTTGGCGAAATAGGGTGCAGTAACACGTAAACCTGGCGGTGGAGCACCTAAAAAACGAACAGCAAATTTAATCGAAGATGTTCAACAGCAAATGGAAGGTGAGTGTTCCATGTCCCCACTTCTTAGCGAACTTTCGTACCCCTTGCCCCTTCCGCTGTTATTTATCCTATCACTCAAATCGACCGCTATAGACAATACAGTAAGTTGTATCTTCCATACTTTGATGTTTTCGGTAAATTTTCCCTATACCTATCTCTTATAGTTTCTTTGTAAAAGTCAATTCAGTGTTTTAATTTGCGATTACGTACTAAAAATTTGGTTAAATCGCGGTAGCTTTGACATGATGACAATAATTTCAGAAAGACTTATTGACAATTGTAAATTTTGAACGAGGGTGTATTCGAAAGAAAATAAGTCGAAATTTTAAAAAAGGTATTTAATTAACGTACATATATTGAAATATTTGTCGAGGTAAAAACACGTAGTGATGTGAATATAACTACAATGTGACACAATGATTACTTGAAATTACAAATAAAATAGAATATAAGACAAAATACCAATTACAAAACTACATAGAATCTAATAAAACAATAAAATTAAAATAACAACCTTCAAAATTTCTCTTCTGAGTCGACGATGGACTGTCTTCTCAATATTTTCGTCGCGAATGCGATTCCTTTTATACACCTTCAAAGGTGAACATCTGGAGGTGAACATTTCGCGCTGAATTCCCTAGATGCGGATTCGCTGGGTTCAAATGCCAGTCTTTGATTCATGGTTGCGATATATGGTATGATGAGAATCTTGCAATAGGAGTGAAATCACACGATCGCTTTAGGTACAGTTGTTTCTGAGACGACGCAATTATTCTTTTCTTATATTAAACACCTGTTACTTAAATTTTACTTTTGATATTACATATACGGGGTTGAAAATGTATGGCCATATAGTTTACAAAAAAAAATAAAACTAATGTTAGAATTATAATCACATCAAGACGTGCTTTCGCACGATACTTGAGAATTTATTACCATATGTTGTATAATTTCACCAGATTGCATCATATTCATACGAGGACTGTTCTAAACTAATTTGATCCGTAACGCAATGTCTATTATTATTAAAAAATTAATTCCTACCTACTAGTTGTGTGAAAGTTTATGTAAGAGTTACAAATGGGAGGTGCATTACAATCTTACTTTATTGTCACATTAATAATTATTTGATTTGTTAATAAGTATGTAACGTGGTAAAATAGTTCACTTAAGTAAAGGTTTGCCAGTGTAGTAGTTCTAATAGACCATAGTAGTATAGCAGTTCTAGTAGAAAATACAACAACAACAAGTAAATCCTTCCACATCAAATACAAAGTAAGTAATACGATTCTTTAATATTTCTTGAGGACAAAAACGACATAATTAATTATTGTTTATCAGGATAATGCACAGTGTCCAATCATTTTCAATACTTAATATTATTGATTACTTAATTTTTTTTTTGCTCATTGTGCTGTAAGGCGTAAATTGTTTAGAAGAATATCGATTAGCGGTGCTTCATGTGCTTTTATTGTCATATACACGTATATGTGCACATGTATAGGTGCAACTTGTCCAACCACAGGATAGCATTTCAATATGCTTCATCTTAGGTATTAGCTGATATATATGCAGGGTTGTCACGTAAAGTAGCAATATTGTAATCATCAATGTAGTTATGTATTCATTTAGTTTTATTCCTGAGTGTACTTTAATGCAACAGCGTCGTCGGTAGGTATACTAATTAATGATGGGTACCGTGCTACGTCTATACAAGTATTAAGGTTTACTACTGTTTACACGCGATCTTGGAAGAGATACTACATAATTATGCAGATAGTATATACAAGGATAATTTATGAAATAATTCTTGGTATAATGTCTACAATTAATCACGTCCAACAACTATCTTAATAAGCAATCTCTTTCCTGGTCGAGATAAGGTTAACTAAACATTAAATATGCTAATACACAGGTGTTGAGTAGGGTGAATAAAATTGAATGTCTCTATACGAATCTCTTTCATGCCAACGTAACGTATAGCTCTTGAAGGTATCGAATTAGAAAATTGCATATGGAATGTCGCCTGTTTCTTCTTGCTTTTAACAAATTCTATATATTTGTGATATTATTTGATGGCAACTCTTGCAGTGTACAACGTTAATTTGCGTATCGTTTCGTAATAAATGCGGCAAAAAAGATTTTTCGAATTTGCACGAATAGAGTGCCATCAGTGCAAACGCTAATGAAGTTAGGTATATATCGCTACCCATAGATCTATTTTCCCGCCGCTATTCCAATCTGATGGTTTTACCATCTCGGAAGATTCATTGTTTTGTAACACAAGTTTTAGAGATCATTTTTTGATGCAGTAAAATGTTGCAGCGTCTTGTTCAACGTCTCGAAATTGTCTGGGTTGTCACATGAACCTTCTTAATTTCTTCAATAGCTTCGTTACTAATCAGTAACATAACAGCGATTTCCAAGCCTACTAATGCCAATGTATAAGGTATCAGAATGTGATTTTTTTACTTTGTCAAAAGTCGGACACTAGAAATTTGAGTTGAGAAATTCTAGGGAGTAGTAAAATTGCTTTAATTCTTTAGCATCAGTTTTGGAATTAGATTTATTGGCAGATAGTATTGAAGTTGACTGGAATCATTGGATAATGTTATTGCACATATCAAACTGAGATAAACCTGTTCCCAATAATAGTAAACCATATTGGGTGTCATTTCCACCACATTTTCGTTTTGAATGATGATCATATCTAGTACATTCTTCTTTGACTAAAAATCCATTAGATTTAACATTTATATAAGGTATAAGTGAATCATCAGTAGAAACTACTAAGTTACTGACAATGTAAATTTATCTTGTATGTAAATGTTGTAGAAATGCTAAATCATTTAATTAAATATAAACAGTTGTATAAAAAATAGTGTACGATACACGTGTTAAAAATGCTATTTTTGTACTCGCTTATCAAAATATGTCATTTACCGGTTGGCATTTGCGTGCGGGAAAGTGACTTTCCCACACATGTATAGGAAGTAAAAATTGCATTAAAGAAATAAATCATCATTACAGTAATAAAGTATAATTATGAAAATGTCCATTTCACCTAAATTTGGTGCATTACAACTTGTAAATTTCATAAAATTAATTAAAAACTATAAGAAAACGTCAATGGCGCCATCTATTACATACTTAGATTACTTACTAATTTTTAAATGAAATGAAACGCCAATTTTTTTAATTGATATACTATCTTAATCAGTACATAGCATCTGCGTAACTTTAATATTTACTAAGTTTCGTTTTTGTAAAAGTATATGCTAATTAAATCCGCGCTCATGCTGAAAAATTGTCTTCCCGAACTTGGTATGTAAATAAATATTACTCCTATATCTTATGTAGGAATACATCTAATAAATTGTAACAAACATAGATACCATTCGTTTTGTAGCGTAATTTATATATATGGTATGTTAGTCTATATTTGTAATTTTAAAATATTTTAAACTAACCAATCGCTATTATATATATATTAACTGTAGTGTTGATATATGTTTTATCGACTTGCTTACTGCCCCGTTCATTGACGTTATAATAGTATATTTAGTCCTACATCACATCCTCCGATATATATTTTCCAGTAATCTCATCGACACGAAACTGACCAGTGCAGCGTACTGTCGAATGTAACTCTAATTAATTTCACACAAGAGACGCACTCAACTGACTTGTCATCTAGTATTATAAATATTTTATTCTGTTTCTTATTATTAAAGTGTGTTTGATTCATCTGTGTGTAAATTATTTTTGTCAGTATTTAGTAATTTCTGTATTAATTTCTGTAGCCCTAAACGATGCAGTATGTACTACATACATACTTCCTGCCAATTTACAATACATAATGTGTCGTTAGCAAACTAAAAAATTGACTGGTTACACATACATATATCTCTAAGCAGTTTCATTGTATAGATTATAAATGTAGTTGATTCGAGTATAGAATCTTGTGCCTCCCACAATTTCGCTGGATGATGTAAAAACGCGTGATTTTTTGGTGACAATGTCGTTTATGGATACCTGTGGTTGTCTTCCGCCTAACTACGACTTGAGTAACACGAGAATGGTGCCTGTTTAATTAACCGCAGAATTTTATGATCTAAAACATCAAGGGCGTTTAAGATGTAGTAATATATATGCCGTTGGGTACATTTAAGAGACAGATTAAACAGCTTCTCCAAGACAAGGCTTATTATTCATTTGATGAATTCCTCAGTGATCCTGAGCTATAAATTATTGTTTAGTTTTATGTCAAACCTGTATATGTACATATATATATATAATTTTACACTAATGTCTATATCTATATGACGTGTCCTATGCTCAAATGAGTCGACAGGATTAATAAAGATATTAATTATTATTATTATGCTAAATTTTGTGTAATTGTACCAAAAAATTATACATTGACGTATCCCTGTTGTAACCCCGAGTTGTATCTGTGCACAGTAAAAAAAATACTGTTTCTGTGTAAATTATCATTTTTTTTTGTGTCTATAAAATATTAGGTATTGTGTATCTTTCTATTATTTGGTTACATTGGACACAATATTACATGGTGAAGGTTTTCATCTTATTCCGGTAAACCTACACATTGTTACTAGAATTGACCAGTAAAACACGCATTAGCAATGCGAGTCAACAACAGGCAAATGAGCTGGTAAACTGAATTACATGGGATTACACCTGTTCCAATAGATCAATAGACGAACCAAATGTTTTTGTTATGAGTTTAAATATGTAATCACATTTATCAATAGCATCCATAAGTTAAATGTTGTATGTATTGCCCAGGATTTTCTCTCACCGAGCTTTATTTTATGCTTTGATACTAGTTTTAAGCCCCAAATACTAGCTAAAACATAAATAATTCAAAATAGAAAACATTTAATTTTTATATTTTATATGTACCTATAAGTGTTTATAGCTACATATTAAGTATCTCAAGAGTAGAAACTTGTAAAAAGAACTTCCGTTTTAACGGGAAATCGCATCGTGCTATATTACTACTGCTATTATAATATTGCTATTCTGTACGGTTGTAGTGTTGAATTAGCAAAGTGCCTTTTTAGAGCATAAGCATTTGAAGAAGTTTTGTCACTAGCTTTATAAGACTGTAACTATACTGCTATGTATGTGATGTTGATTAATATTCACCTCATGTTAAGGATCATATTTACGTAATTTCTTGTTTTTGTATATGACCATCTATAACGATTTCAAGACAGAGTTTTTGAATTTCCCGCCATTCCAATGCAAAGAGACTGATTATATATTAAACCTCCCTTTAAAATAATATTGTAACATATTTCTAGATTAAACTTTACAAAGGTATTAAAATTTTATACCACAGTTATTTCCAAATTGCTTTGAAATGTACAATAGTCTTTTGTCTAATAATTACGGTCTTGTAAATATATTTTGTATTTGTAAATACGTCATTAGTTTACATTGTTTTTCCAATATTCATGTCGCATGTGCAATAGTTTTAGCCACTGAATGTTGTTCGTTTACCTGGCTTATTAAGTAACGTTTTTAGAATTAGTATAAGTGTATCTTTCGTAAAATTAAGGTTAAATATCATTCTATAGGTAGAAAAATAGTTACTTCGTTTCATATGCTTATATTCCAAGTTTGTATCATTTGTGTTGCGAGTTAACTTGTATATGTAATGCGTTTACGGTGAACTTTGTAAATACATAGATTGTAAATAGTGTAACAACGAGTTTCATTTTACAAAGTGCTACGTAGACAATTCCTTCAAAACAGGAGGAGTTCAAACATTGGTCCTTCGAGCCGAATATAATCCACAACATTGATGTTTAAAGCCAACCAACAGAAAACAGCATTTGAGGAGCGCCAGTATTCCCTAATACACGGATTCAATCAGGTCGTCGTAGGAACAGGTCAGTCTCCAGTTACTTTTCATTACCTTACGTCCTTCATTTTTTCCTATCCACGTATTCACATTCACAATGTCAAAGGATCCCATAAAAGCATTAAAGTCAGAGCGTAGTTATGTAAAGGGCTCTGTTACAAGATTTGCTTCGTATTTAAACAAACTTTCGGACAACGCAGATCTTGTTGAATTTCAAAGTCGGTATGATAATTAGAAGGCACTATTAGAGCGGTATCACGACATTCAATTAACCATTGCTAAATTGGACACAGCTGAGGTTGATGACCAGAAAATTACTGAATTTGAAGATTCATATTATGCTTCAATTAAGAAAGCTAAACATTTTCTTGCATCAAAAAATCTTAACTCATCCAGTAAATCAGTCAAACCAGAAACGGAAGATGTATCTACAACATTCAGTTCAGTAAAACTTCCCACTATCGATTTACCAAGTTTATCAGGCTCTTATGAAACCTGGCTATCATTTCATGGTACAATTTTATCACTGATTCACGAAAATGCGACACTTTCTAATATTCAGAAATATCATTACCTAAAATCATCGTTAAAGAGTGAAGCAGCTAATATTTTGCAGTCATTAGAAATTACCGCTGACAATTACAATGAAGCATGGAAAATGTTAATATAAGGATACAACAACAAGCGGTTAATTGTGCAAAGGCATGTTTTGGCTATTCTAAACTTGCTAATCGTCAGTAAAGAGAGTCATATAATGTTAAGACAATTATTAGATGGAGTCAAAAAGCATATAAGAGCACTCAAGTGATTGAAGCGCCCTACTCAGCATTGGGATGATCTGTTGATACAGATATTGACAAACAAATTAGATACAAAAACATTTCATGAATGGCAAGATAGCTTATCGTCTGAGGAAATACCCACTTTTGAGGACATAACTAAATTTCTCACTCGCAGGTGTAACACATTAGAAGCTATTTACAAGGCAGAACCGATGTCTATCGCTCAAAATCATATACGAATACCGTTACAAACAATGTATCATTGTGCTCATTTTGTGAAGGAAGTCATGCAGTTTATAAATGTGAAAAGCTTCTTGGTATGTCAGTAGAGCAACGAATTCAGAATGCAAAGGCCAAGAAATTGTGTTTAAACTGTTTAAGAGATAGACATCAAGCTTTTCAATTTAAATCAAGAACTTGCAAAGTCTGCAATAAAAAACATAATTCACTCTTACATTTATCTTCAAATCCAAACTCCAGTTCAAGCACGAATAATGAAGAATTAGTCACCACTGTATCAAATTATAATTCCAATTTAAGTCAATACAAACATGTTTTTATTGTCAGCCGTCGTGGTTAATATATTAGATGCCGACGGTTGTGAACACAGTTGCCGAGTCTTACTTGATTCAGGTTCCCAGTCAAATATAATTACAAGAAAACTTGCTGATCCTCTGATATTGCCAAAAACAGAAACGGGGTAAACCAAGCTGTGACAAACATCAACTATTCGGTACAAGTAACGATACAATCCCAGCAAAGCGGTTTCAAAGCGGATTTGAATTGCATAGTACTATATAGACCGTCTCAACCTTAGTATTCAGTATGTGTCTTATGCAGATACACTACATAGATGCCAGTTCGACAATGACAAGTTAGGTTGGTAACTCATTTTAAATACTTGTAGGTTAGGCTATTCTAAAACAAAACTATCGGGCGATCGAGAAAGATTGTCTGATAAAAACTACTTTCCCAAGTCGATAAGTGTGAACTTATTTCCATTTATGCGTGCGAAGTTAGCAGTATACAAAAATTAGTCATATGTCATTTTTCATGTTTTATTGGCGTCCGTTTATTTTCTTGACAATGCTTGACAAATATCAACCTTAAACACGCTCGATAATAAACCGAACTGACAACTTCGCCTTGATATAAAAAGAGACAGTTTATTACAAATCGTTTAAGATAGTATGAGAGGTATATATCCCATAAGAGACCGTACTGAATACTAAGGTTGAGACGCTCTATAGACAAAATATCACAAAGAGCTCCTGAGGTGTTCCGCTTTTGGAAATGAAACAATCGTAATAATATTATCAAAATGAAATGCAGAAGTACCTCAATTCACTATATTTTAGAGTTAAAATTTTACAATCAAATTGACTTAACATTACCCACCCTTACCTTAAGAATTTTGAAGTGTGTTTCGTGTATGTGTATGTATAACCAAAATGCCTGATGAATCTTCTGTTCTTCGCGTATACGACGATTATCCAACCGCAGCTAAATGGATCTTCTTTTCTTACACCTTCTATGCGTTGACGTATAATAACCAAATTGCAGTTTATCAGCTTTATATGTTTTTATATGTTTAAATGTTATAATTTTGAAGTTATTTTGCCAGGATATCAATTTAGACGTTTTTAAATTCGTTTTTGAATTAATTCACCTTTGTTGGTTTTTTCGTCATCTTGGACACTCTGTCAATTGCAGTTTCCGCCAACTTAAATGGTTTCTGCTAAAATCTCCATGGATTCCAGGTACTTGAAGTTTACTGTCCATCTAGACTGCGGTTTTGTTTATAATATGCATTGATAATATCCAGGTTGTGTATGAGATGTTATGTATAATTTTGACAAATAAAAGAAAACGAAAACTAATTTTTTACTCTTGTTTATATAGTGAATTGAGTTCTTACTACAACTTGATTTGACTGGAGATATATATATATATGTAATGAAATTACTGTGATTAACACAGAATTCGGGTTTAGTTTTTTAATAAAACAAGTATTTTAGCCTTGTGACGTTTCGGAGACTAATTTTCTCCTTCCTCAGACCTATTTATTAACAAACACTAATAAATTTTAACAAGTTTTAAATTTGACTGTGAAAAACTTACATTGGGCTTTTTGGGCTAATTTCATTACATCAATATACGACAAATCAGCGTCAGCAACTGATTTTTTCACTTCAATTCAACTATATATATATATATATATAGGTAAAAATATTTACTGGAGATCCAGAATAAGGGTTTCGTGAAAAGAATCAATTATTTTACCAGTGGTAAAATAACACACTTTATTTTAAACAATTTTAAAATGTTGTGTTTAGTCTCTTAAAGATTTTAATCAAATTTTAACATGTTTTTTCGTCCTTAATAATTAAAAAATTTTCTAACACTACAAATAGTGATGATAGATATAAAAAAATTGTCATGAATGTTGGGTATGTCCACTTTGTGAGTTTTGGTTATTTAATTAGTCAATCTTGCTTATGTCTGAAGAAGGAGAATAAAAGCTCCGAAACGTTACTTAGCAGAATTTGACTGCGTTTTGATTCTTTTCACGAAACCCTTATTCTGGATCTCCAGTAAATATTTTTACCAATTTAACGACGATAAGTGTCAGCAAATTTATCATTCCGAACTTCAATTTTATATATATATATATATATAATGTGCTTTGGCTACACATATACATACCAAAGATCACATTGTAAATTTTAATGATGTCATAATTTTATTTAATGAATCTAATTATACTAAAAGAATTTGCCTTGAAGTTTTAGCTATCAAACATTTTTCGGATAATATTAATACAAAAGAACAATCTTCAAATTTTACGAATATTTATAATAATTTAATTAAATTTATCAAATTTAAGGATTTACATTAATCTTTTGGTAGTCTTTTGTGATCTCTTACATTTAAATGTCTTTGCATGGAATGTTATAAATCGTTTTCCATTTGATGTGTTTAAATTTTTTTTTTTTTATTTCTCGTATATACAATATATTTTCATTGCATTCAACATATTGTTTTTTAAAATGTCGAAATTTAAAATCTAACATGTCTGTTTTTGTTTACAAAATTGTTTATCAAATATTTTGCATATGTTTTCAAATTTCAAAATTTCAAAATTGTCAAAATTGTTTCACAATATTTTTAGAGCTTTGTATTTAGAAAAACGATTGTCCTTGTTGTAAGTTATTGTTTCTTGGTTTAAAAATAGTTAAGTTTTATTATATATTTATATATAGGTTTGAAGAAGGATTAAATAAATCCGAAACATCACGTAGGAAACTACTGTTTTTCATTTGAATTAAAAGAAGAAACCCATATTCTGCACTAGTTGCAGTAATTTTCACATTTTAAAATATATATATATATCCAGTGTTTGATCGTTGTTTTTCTTTGATTTGTAGTTAACTCTTTACCTCCTGATGAAGTCATAAATAAATGACGAAATATTGAGGAAAATAAAGAAACTTTGGTTTTCATTGAATACAGACCGCTTACCCGTTAATTTGTTATCCTTTTTTCCTAACGTAGTACGATCGTGTACTTCCGATATATAGCTGTTATAATTCCAGGTGGGTTTTTATCAAGAAATATACACCACCTACGGACAAGATACTACACGTACAATGAAACAATGGTCATCTTGTACTATCAAACTTGCCAATCAATTGAACAGGAAACACTTTTTGATTAAATGTAGAAGAAATTTTATCATCCCATTACATATACAACATAGAATTTTACAACTACAGAATTTACTTCAAACAAGTGATTGGAAGCTTCGTCAAGAAATTTCAAGATATCAACGCAGGATAGCCAATAAGACTTTAAATTTAGAAATAAAAATCACGTTCCAATATATTTTAAAACTCAAAAATAATATTAACTCCATTAAAGCTCAACTTATCAATAAAATTTCGCCTGTAATTTTTACAGAATTCAATAGACATTTAAATTTAGCTTTTAATAGAAGATTCGATAAGGTAAAACGTAGCAATATAATTAGATTTAATTATCTTAAAAATTCACAATCTACAGAAAATAAGCCGTTTTCAGATAATAGTAAATGGTTTAAAAATATTTCCGATACAGTTATACCAGAGCAGGTCTCTGATTTTTTGTCAGTTGGCCCTAAGTTTGGCATACCTTCTGTTGGCAAACAATTAGATATTACAAATTTTTCGCTGATGTTGAGTGCGCGATAGACGCTATCCCTGATACAAGTAGAAACACTGTGCGAGCTAAAGTTACGAACGTTGTCACTAATTTTTTACAGACTTCAAAAACTGAAATACCATCCCCCTACTTAAATTCTTTTAATTCCACCAAGAAATTCCTAAAAAATAATCCTAATCTTTACATTGTAGAGGCAGATAAGGGAGGTTGTACGGTAGCTATGAATAAAACAAACTATTTAGAAAAAGCTGATACTTTATTAAATGACGCTAGCACTTACAAAAAATTACAGACTGACCCTACACCGAAATTACAACGAACTTATAATACATTAATTAGATCTATCAAATCTAATAATGAAATAGATCAGGAGACCGCTATATTTTTAACTATCTATAATGCTATTCCTCCTAAATTGTATTGCCTACCTAAGATTCATAAACCAGAAATTCCGATCCGACCTATCGTTAGTTCAATTGATTCCATAACTTACAATCTCTCTAAATACCTTTCCAATATTCTTACCACGTCATTAGCTAACAGAACGGATTATAACACCAAAGATACTTTTTCTTTCGTTAACTATATTGATGGACTGGCTTTGCCTAGCAATTTTGTTTTG
The DNA here is from genome assembly GCA_023690525.1 of Holotrichia oblita. NCBI lineage: Eukaryota > Metazoa > Arthropoda > Insecta > Coleoptera > Scarabaeidae > Holotrichia > Holotrichia oblita. The sequence goes on along the minus strand of CM043019.1, from coordinate 62,515,064 downwards.
ATTTCTTTAGACGTTGTATCTCTTTTTACCAATATCCGCATTAATTTAGTTTTAGAAATTTTAGAGTCACAATGGCATTTGATTGAACCTAACAGTAGTATTTCTAAAGATAATTTTTTAAAACTCATATCATTCATTTTCAGTAATTGCTATTTCACTTTTAATAATAACTTTTATTCTCAAATTTTTGGCACGCCTATGGGTTCTCCGATCAGTCCCATTCTGGCTCAGATTGTAATGGATCATTTGCCGGACATCGTCATTCCACAATTACCCTTCAGTCTCACGTTTATTTTTAAATATGTAGATGACATCGTTTGCGCAGTTCCGCACGATTCCATTGATACTACCTTACGATTATTTCATTCTTATCACACTAAATTGTAGTTTACCATTGAGAGAGAATCCAACAGCAGTGTTCCTTTTCTTGACACTTGTATAATCATGGTATAGAAAACCAACTTCATCAGGTATATATCTTAACTTTTTCTCAAACTACCCTATGAATGAAAAAACTAGCACTGTCATAGCTATGAGGAATAGAATCACACATGTAAGTAATGATATGTTTTTAAATAAGAACCTTGCTACTTTGTTTGATTGTTTTGCCAACAATGGATATCCCAAACCATTGCTTCAAAAATTAATTTACAATTTCAATCATTTTGATGGTCCTACAGAGAATACAAACATTAATTACAAGTACAAAAAAATTCCTTACATAAATGGCCTTACGGATAATATTATAAAATGTTAAATCATTCCCCGAAGTAAAAATTGCTAAATATAATACTGTTACAATAGGAGATATTTTTACAAAAACCAAAGACAAAACACCTTTTCTTTCCAATAGCAATGTTATCTATAACGTCCCTTGCATTGATTGTCAAGGCAAGTACATTGGTCAAACGTCACAGTCATTGAAATATAAATTAACACAGCATAAAAGTGATAGCCATATTGGCAAAAGGTCCTGTGCTTTAGCTCAGCATACCCAGAATCCTGGCCATTCATTTAATTATAATGGTACTAGGATTTTACGTAAGGAGACAAGATATAGAAAGAGGTTGTTTTTGGAAATGATACATATAAATCAAACTAACTATTAATTTTAAATCACATACCAACCAACTTTAATAATAATAATGATAATATAATTGATGGTGAATTAATTCCTCGGGTATGTATTGCTAGTTTATTACATACCGTTGCCGTTTTAACTTACACTTTGTATTAAGTAAGTACAATTGTTTATTATTCTATTTTGATAATTCACTGTTGTTTTTTAACGTTTTAGTTCTCCTGATGAAGCAGGAATATTCTGCGAAATATTGAGAAATTAATAAATAAGTTAATAGTTTGACCTCTCTATCTTTTGACCGCATACCCAAGGAATTAATTCACCATCAATTATATTATCTTTATATTAAACGGTCGAGTACTTCTTTCAATTGTTAATAATAATAATAATATATTTGTTAATTGACACATACAAGTGTGTATTTAACAAGTCCAAAAAACCTAATGCACTATAATAACCAGTAAAGAATAGAATAAAATAAAATACAATTCATGCATAAAGGTAACATGGTATAGTATAAGAAGTATAGTCTACCTACCCCCAACAGTATGTACTTATAATATTCATAACTTAAAGCTAGTTCTAAAATTAAATAAAATAAAATAAAAAATAAACTAAAATAATATACCTAGTCCAGTAGACGTACAAAAGGACGATAAAGTTAAGTGCAAAAAACATAAACAAGAATAACTCCCTCAATGTTATTATATTACATAATTGAAACTATTGACCGGTTTTATGCGCATAAAATTCCTCGAGATTGTAAAAAATATTGTCTAACAAAAATTTCCTGAGAAGCATTTTAAATATCTTATACTGTACAGATGCTTTGATTTCAATAGGTAAGTGGTTATAAATTTTCGTTCCCAGACACATAACTCCTAATGTTGTAATAGTCAGCTTATGTCCAGTCGAATGTAATTGATCACCAGCTCTAGTAAAATGGTCATGAAACTGTGAATTACATTTGAAATTACCTTTATATTTGTATACGTAACATGCGATTTGTAATATATACACACATATGAGTGGTAAAACTGCCAGCCTCTGAAAGATCGGTCGACAAGAATCAGTAAAATGTGCACCTGTGATAGCTCTAACGGCAGACTTTTGTGATAAAAATACACTATGTGCAGCTGGTGAAGATCCCCACAACAAGATGCAGTACTGCATTCTAGACTGTACCTCAGCATAATAAAGAGATAAGTAGTAATAAAATGGGTTCTTCTCACATTAACATTTTTATTAATTTCTCTACATGTTTCCGCCAATGGCCATCATCAGGAGAATTCTAAAAATACCATTTTAAAAATTAATATTTGTGAAAAAAAATTTTTTTTGTAGTAAAACAATTTTACAAATTTAACTTAAATGCATTGATGTTGAAGAATGTGTTGAAAAAACATATAAATATATAAATACATCTACAGCAATACTTACAGTCAAATTGGAAGTAAAAAACAGTCATGGTTGCTTGTTTAAAAACACAAATGTTGAAAAATGTAATAATAAGTTACACTTAGTATGTACATAAGAATTGACAGATGAAAAATACAACTGATTTCGGACGATTCAAACACGCAACTGTGGTATGCTAAAAAAGACAAGGTTTTTGTATAACTTTAAAAATATTGCAAATAGTAAATGTGAGATAAAATGTATATGGTAGATACAGTATGGTGCAAAATGAAAAACGCATCGCTATGTGATGTGTAAATACTTAAAAATGGGGATAATGTTATTTTCTATTTGTTCGTTTAAAAGTGTGAAATTCGTATCATGTTTATGTTTTTCAATTTCGTATGCCTCAAGCAACATCATTTCAAAGCCTTTGTTCCGATTGTGCAAAAGTTTTGCTTTTTCAGGGCCACCAATTTTATGACCTGTGGACAGTGAATGTTGAAACAACGCTGAATGAATTTGTTTTTGATGTTCTTTAATTCTAGTTTCTATTTTTCTTCCTGTCTCACCAATATAGATAGCATTACAGTCATTACATTGTATGCTATATACCCCGCTTTTTTCTAAAATGTTACGCTTGTCTTTGTTGTTACATATAAGTTGTGATACGGTGTTGTTGGATTTAAAGGTAACATTTATGTCGTATTCTTGTAGAAGGGGTTTGTTTGGTTTATAATGAAAGTTGTTTTACTACAAAAAAAATTTTTTTTTCACAATTATTAATTTTTAAAATGGTATTTTTAGAATTCTCCTGATGATGGCCATTGGCCGAAACATGTAGAGAAATTAATAAAAATGTTAATGTGAGAAGAACCCATTTTATTACTACTTATCAACTTGGCACTCACATATGGTCAACAATGAATCAAATAATAAAGAGACATTAAACATTGTATGTTAACCTGTGATCGCAAACATCTGAAAACGTAACATCGGCTAGATATTTTATTGGCTAATATTTGACAGTGTTGCTTCCAAAGAAGGTTTGCTTCTAAAGTTATTCCCAAAAATTTTGTTGATGTGCACTCTGCCAAATCATGTCCTCCTAGTAATAATTTGTCCATCGTTAAATGTCTCTGTCTAGTGTGGAAAATCATATACTTTGATTTTTCTAAACTCAGTGATAATTTATTATCTGAGAACCAAGCAGTCAATATGTGCAGTAGATTATTAGAAATATACTCCGCATCCGAATTAGTTGTTAAGATAGAAATATCATCTGCATACATTGTTAAAAACACATCAGAAAGAAATAGAACAATATCGTTAATGTATATGCTGAACAGTACTGGTCCCAAAACTGATCCCTGGGGTACTCCAATTACCACAGGTAAGAAGTGAGACCGAACATTTTTCACCATTCCATCTGAATTGAGATGTTTTATGTGCACAGATTGATTTCTGTCGTATAAATAAGAGGCAAACCAAGTAGCTGCGCACCCACGAATACTATATGTTTGGAGTTTATCTAAGAGTGTATTAATAATTCATGCCTTAGCAGCCCCCAACAGCTTGCGCCAATTACAGGGGGCATCGGCTGCCCATGAGTTATTATTACGCCTGCGGCTGTAGACCGACTTAAGATGTAACCTTTCCGCATTTGCCGTGGAATTTGGAAAACTACAGAAAACCAAACTCAGAAAGGAAGCACCGGGGTTCGAACCCGGTACTGCCGGACTACGAGGCAAGTGTGCAAGCCACTAGGCCACGAGCCCGATGTTGAACACAATCAAATGCCTTTTTCAGATCACAGGAAATACCTACTACTGGCCTTCTTTGCTCAATACCATCCAAAATTTTATTATAAAAGTCGATAAGGCCTGTTTCTGTCGACTTTCCTTTCCTAAAACCGTGCTGAAATTTAGTGATGATATCAAATTTATCAAAAAATCCATTTAATCTTTCCAACATACAATACTCATTAATTTTGGATACGCAAGAAGTTAACGCGACAGGTCTGTAATTGCTTAAATCTTTTTTGTTGCCCTTTTTATGTACTGGAGTAATAATAGCCGATTTTAGAATACTGGGAAATATACCAAAAGTAAACGAAATATTAACCAGATGTGTTAAGATATCCACTAGAAACGATTTAAATTCTTTAATAATGATTGCTGGTAAGTCATCAAGACCGGAAGAATATTTATTTTTAAGCTTATCTATAATATTATTCATTTCAAAACATGTAAAAGGCAAAATAAACATAGAATTTGGATTACGTTCAAGTTTCACATCTAATCCGAAAGACGGTAAAGCGGATGCAATGGTAGACGGGGTAGATACGAAAAAGTTGTTAAATACATTTGCCACTTCTGATGGATCCGTTAGTACATTATCCTCTTGATCTATGGATATATTTTGAGGAGTGGAGTTAGTTCTGGTAACACCTTTTATAATTTGCCAAACTGCAGCGCTTTTATTGCTGGAATTGTTAATATAGTTACTGCAGCAACTAATTTTACTCTTGGAAAGTAGGTTTCTATGTTTAGTTTTTCTATCTACATAAACTTCTCGTAGTTGCGGAAATGACTTCTGCAAAATGAAAAGATCGTTTAGCTTACGACTGGACTCTTTTACAGGTTCTGTAACCCATGGCTGTCTGTATTGATTATGCGTTTTTATACATCTATAAGGAAAGGCATTGTTGAAGTGAAACGTCAAAATATTTAGAAATGAAGCAAATTTTTCATCAACATCATTGCTTTTGTAAACATCAGTCCATTGCTCACGTGACAAAAAGTATGCAAATTGACATCTGTTCTCATAGTTGTAGATTCTTTTTTCTACCATTGTAGTACAATTCGGTTCAGATACAAAATTTCTGTCAATATCAATGACTACATATCTATGGTCGGAAATGTGGGTGTCACATACTGAGCAAGAGATGTCTCAATTAGTAAATATATTATCGATTGTGGTCTGCGACTGGGCAGTAATCCTAGTAAAGTCCCGTACAACCATCTTCAGTCCAAATTCTTCCATTAAATTTAAGTATTGTTTGTTGTTCATTTGATGTGGCTGAGAAGTTAATATTGAAATCCGCGCATATAAACAGTAATTGATTTGTATGGCATATATGATGCAGTAAGCGTGATAGTATTGTAGAGAACAGTAGAAAATCTGCTTGAGGTGGTCTATATAGGCATACCACAACATTTTTTTTTTATGATTAGCATAATATGTTACACTGCATACTTCAAAATTATTATCTACGGCAAAGTCAGTAAGATCTAATTTGTTAACATGTAAAAAATCCCTGGTGTATATGCAACATCCACCACCAATATTGTAAGATCTAGCGAATTCAGAAACCAACCTGTAATTTGCAAGAAGTGGTCTATGAGAATTACATTTTTTTAGCCATGTTTCTGTTAGATAAATAAAGTATAATAACTGGATTCTGACAATAATAATTCTAAGTCATTAGTTTTGTTGCTTAAGCTGTGTATATTAAGATAAAATATAAAATTCGTATTACATGTACTTGCTTTATTATTAGTCTTTGACTGCTATGTGCTGTTATATGTTGTTATAGATCGAATGTGTTCAATTATTTTCTTATAGCATTCACATTGGGAGTCAAATATACTATGATCTACAGGTAATTTCGCCTTAAACTTATTGTTATAATCTAAACAATTAATACATTTTTTAATATCAGAAGTACATTCCTTAAAACTATGAGATTCCGCACAACTTGAACATGTAGTTGACGCTTTGCAGTCCTTAGCAAAATGACCATATCGTAAACATTTATAGCATCGTATAACATGAAAAGATTCCCTAAATTTACAACTGCGCCGACCAATATACAGTGAATCTCTCTTTATTCTGAGAGAAGATAGTATCGCAAAGTTTAGACTGATTTTCAATTAGTTCGCTATCAACACGAAAGACAACTATCTTAGGATTAATTTTACGAGAGACCTCAGCTTTATAATGTTTACCAATTTTTTGTACTATGTTAGATTGTAATTTATTCAAACTATCTTTGTCCTTACAATTAATAACTAGACTTCCATCTTTACGTGTAATAATTTTATTTACTTCTATCGATAAGGATGCAGGATCCAGGGCTTGTTTCACTTGTTGGCAGGTAACTCCGGGAGATGTTTTATCAACGGGCTTGACGATTAATGTGTTCTCGGTTTTTTTTAGAGGCAGGTAACGGCAACTTCTTGACCATCCCAGTGTATGACAGCACATCCTTGTGTTTTGTAGCAGTACTATCGTTTGCTGTTTCAGAATTAAAGCGTTCTAAATATTCAATTCTTTGTTTTTGTAGGCTGTTTACATTTTCCAACTCCTTTATAATTTTATTTAATAACTTTACTTTTTCTTTAAGATAATCATTTTCTTTATAAACATCACTATCAGTTATAACTTCATTATTAGATTCAAGTTCAATAATTGTAGCATCTTCATTACTAGAGTCACTAGAGTCCCACTGACCAATATTACAAAACTTACACTGCCACAATTTCTTGACATTTATTATGTCTGTAATTTGTCTTACACGAACTACACTTTTGACCAACTCTTAGTGAATTTTCACAAAAATCACACAATCTTTCCTCTTCTTTGCCACCAGCACCCGAACTACCGTCCGAACCGTCCGGCATCTTAATCTTAACATTCAGTCATTTATTCCAATATTTTAGATAAGTCATAATTGTTGTTGCCTTTTTACTTTATGGCTGCACTTGGTAAGCTGTTTGTACCTTTCTCACTTTAACATTAACAAATAAATTTTTTTTTCTGTAAGTCTTTTTCATTAGGTATATCTAAATGTTATATATATTTTAAATCATTTTATCCTATTAGAATTTTAAAATGTAACGCATTTTTTGCAATTGTCCTTTGTCTAGTTTTATTTTAATTCATACAAAGATGAAATCTTAATTACTACATTAATGATTTAAGTATAAGTATATTAGTTCTTAAGTGAATTTTCTTTGTTCATCCAGTGTTTGATCCTTGTTTTGTAGTTAACAATTTACCTCCTGATGTAGTCATAAATAAATGACGAAATATTGAGGAAAATAAAGAAACTTTGGTTTTCATTGAATACAGACCGCTTACCCGTTAATTTGTTACCCTTTTGGGCCACTTAAAATGATGCACTAGAATTACGGCCAAGCTAAATAAAAATTTAAAAATCCGACTAGGTAAACTTATAGTGTTCGATGAGGAGCACATTTTAATAACAATGTAAATTTTATAACCTTCACTATGATGTCACGCCGAAATTAATTTGCATTTTATTAAATAGCACATGTATGTTTTCTGCCACTGTATTGTAAGAAGATGGTATTTCTAACACATCAGAATCACTTATTAAATATTTTATCCAACTGTATTTGTAATAACAAAGAATGAAATTTGATTATTTAAATTTCGCGGTTTCAAAGTTTCAAGCTTAGTTGACCGAAATTTTACGTAACGCATGTTAATGTGTATGATATTTGTCAGATTTGACTTAAATCACTACGTAATTCTGCCATTTGCTTATCTTAAAGTGTAACTTGCTAAATTTAAAATATGAAGCGTAAACTACGAAATTTAATAATAACTATTTGAATATAATTCCCATACAAGTACTATTTGCGCAATAAATGACTAAAATATTGTGTTTATAAAAGTCAGGAGAGTTGTATCGCGCAGTATACGAGCTCATACCGCCAGCGGCAAATGGCTTTGCACTTGCCGATGCAGATTTAATGCAAGTTGGTTAATAGTCAAACACTCAGCACCAAATTATTACTACATAAGTTATTAAACATTAAAATTTCCATGCTGTCAGTATTGCAGTAAGTTTGTAAAACTATCAATTCAATCAATTGTAATATAATAATTATTAAGCCAATCTAACAAACATTTTAGCTGAAATAAGATTACTAATAGGAGTAAAAAAAGAATACACCGTCAAACATAATAAGATACTAGCAGAAAAGATACAAAACGAATAATTAATTTTGAATGTTTGTCAGTTGTCAAGTGACATTTAATGACACCCCAATTCAAATTTTGCGTTTTACGCAAATATGCACCAGGTAAATAACAATATTTGCGCGCTTCAAAATTTGAAATATTGGCGGCAATTTCAAAAAGTTGTTGATTTCATTTGTTATTAAAATCGATCATATTTTATACAGTTATACGTTAAAAAATTAGCTGTTTCAGAAATTTACATTAAAAATACCACATTTCATTTAAATAAATGCAAATTGATTTCGGTATGACGTCATGATGGATGGTATATAATCCACGTTTCTATTAAAATGTGCTTCCCTTAGAACTCTATAACTTTACCTGGCCCGATTTTAAATTTCTTATTTAGTTTGGCCATAATTTCAATGCATCATTTTAAGGTAATAAAAACTATCGGGAAGCGGTCTGTATCAATAAAAGCAATTGTTAAATGTGCCTCAAATTTTCGTCATTTATTTATAACTTCTTCAGGAGGACTTTAACATTTGAGCTGCTAATTCGAACTATACATGTTAATAAATTTAAAATTACTCAGTTAAATAGAAACATATTTCTATTTAACTTTAATAGAAATATGTTTCTAGTTAACTGAGTAATTTTAAATTTATTAACATGTATAGTTCGAATTAGCAGCTCAAATGTTAAAGTCCTCCTGAAGAAGTTATAAATAAATGACGAAAATTTGAGGCACATTTAACAATTGCTTTTATTGATACAGACCGCTTCGCGATAGTTTTTATTACCTTACATAGTACGGTCGATATTTCTTCCACATATATATAGACATATTAAGCACCTTTAGGAAGCCGTAAACAGTACATTCTACAGATTGTACGAAGCCTTTGTCATTTTTACGAAGCCCAAAACGGGCTTCTTAAAAATCTATGTGTATAAAGTCTTCTTATGATTGGTGCTGTCACCTGCAGTGTTTTAAGAAAATTTAATAATGGATCCTAAGTCGGTAGGATATCTCAATTTATACGCATTTAGTTCCATACAATGGACTGTAGGTGGCGCACGACTCTAGTAGTATATATTCTGAAGGTTTTTCACTATTTATAGGAGTCATTTGATATTTTACATACTATACGAAGACCATATATTTGGCAACATTGTTGTTAAGTTTAGGATTGAACATATGATATTTTTGTATTGAATTACTTACTATTTTAGATATCTGGGGTTATGTCGTTTGGAATTTGCAACATAAGAACTATTTTTGTATGTAGTCGTTTCGTGAGCGTTGGAAGGTATATTTTAGACAAAAAACTTCAAGTTTCTAATGAAATTATATATTAGTTATAAATTAGTAGAAATATGATTTATTTACTTCTAAATGAATTATAAACTAGAGTTTTAATTCGTACCCAGTCTTTATTTATCAAATTTTTTCCATGCTTCTCTATAAATTGTATACATTCATGTTTCTTGGGCGTAACTTTTTTTTTTAAATGCAACTGAAAATATTTCAATACGCATTGTTTTTCCTGAATTGTCCAACGAATACGGCCAGAAACATTTTTACTGTCAGGTCCTTTTTTAATTATTGCTTTCGTTGTTACTGATTTACCAGCCTCTTCATCTTCAGTTGATATATCTGCCGGTTGAATTGCGCTGAAATTTCCTTCTATACCTTCTTCTAAATGTTCTATTACTTTTTCAAATTCTTTATTGTTTCTTATATCTTCCTGCTGTAAAGACTCGTTTTCAGTCGACGTGGTAGGGTTTAAAGCATCTTCCAAAGCAGGTCGTATACTGCTCAAAGTGTCATCTTCATCGGACTCTGAACTATAGTATGCGTCTCTCCCTAATTCAATTTCACTTAAACTTTTTCCCCGAAATTCTTTTCCCTTTCCTTTTTCAAGCAAAAGCAACACTTTGGCAACTTCTGCCGTTTGAAAAATGTCTTGAGGAAGTCTAAAGCAAAATTAAAAATATGATTATGTGCTTATAATAGAAATTCATGACAGAGTAGTTGCTATTTTACAATTTGTAATATATGAAGGCACAAAAAAATTGTTGATTTCGTCAACCTTAAATACTTTAGTAACCCTCTCAAAGAAAAAAAAACGGTTTCGGCAATTAATGATGTCTACTAGAATTCATTGACACTTTTATTTTGTTACATTATAATGTCCATTGGAAACTGTTTTCATGTTTTTATATCTTTAACAGTTACAAAAATATTTTAAAGATTTTATGTATGTTTGAGAAATTATGACCTGGCATGAAATATATCATGAATTTCATATACCGAAATAGAAAGTGGGCGTCCTTTATTTATTTAATATCTTATAGAAAATGTGTTTCAGATTGTTTAAGCAATGAATTATTGATATTAGCAAGAAATTAATTAGAAACACTGCTTTGTTCAAAATCTACAAAATAAATTGTGTTTACAGTGACAAATTCTATTCTATACATATATTTACCTGTAAAATTCAGCGTGGGTTTTTTTTGTATGACCCATGAACGTAGCTATTTGTTCCATTTCGTCAGGCTGCATGCTCATTAATTGTAGAGTTGTTGCAATATGTTTTCTAAATTTTGTGGATGTTAAAAGCGCTGGTTGTTTTGCACCACAATCCTTAGCTAAGCGTCTAATTACGTTTGTACCAGACATCCATTTATTGTCAGATCCGGGATTTGCGAATAAATATGAATTACATTTAGGTACTATGTTGGTAATTTCTCTAATATTAAGCAAACAACTTATAAATTTTTGAATACGCTTCGAAAAAAGTATAGGAACAGGCTTCGAACCTTTTCCGCCTGTCACAATTCGCTTAAATTGTTTGCTCAGAATTTTCTCTGTAGGTGTTAGCGATGCGATAAATGCTTCTTGATCAACGGCACTACTAGCTTTAGTATATGTTTCTACCTTTAGGTACTGAACATCACCTATTCGTTTTCGATTAAACATTACAGTGTGAGCTAAGACACATTCAGTGAGAATTTTATAATTTATTCGAATGTCTTTATATTCGTTATGTTCATTATTTAATTTTTTATAAGCATTTTCACCGAGATCATTAATATAAGTCTGAAAAGTAAGTATGTCACTTGTAAGTAATTCTACGGGTTTCTCCCACTGACGCTCTTTAAGCGTTTTTTGTGCTAAACTGGAGACTTCGCTACACCAGTGTCCTTCGATCAACTTCTTTAAATCCTTTATTTAACTCTTCTTTTCGTCTCGATTGTCCCATTTTATATTTGGAAACTCTCTCTTTTCAATGATAATTTTGAATGCAACATCACACACAATCTTTAAATTTGTGCCCATATGTAATGCTAGAGAGGGAGATCTAAAGCTTTTTTGAGATTCATCATAACCGCTAATAACTTTTATTGCCGATATCAGAGCTCTAAACATTTCTGGTTTTAGTACATCAAATAGGCCGATAATATCTTCATTCATTGTTTTTAATACAATTAGCATTCTTGCCATTTCTCTAATTTTATTCGATACAACATTGGCAATTTGTTGCCTTTTATGTTTAGCCAAAAGTGTTTCTCCATACAAGCATATTAGCGGATCACTTTTTGCGATTGCACTGATGTTATCCGCACGCATTATTGCAAATACTTCTTTTTTGATACGAGACATTTTTAAATATTCGTGATTTTTTGATAATACAGACGCCATAAACGTTTGCGATTTGCTTAGACAGTTTCTGCCAGGAGAAATAACATTATCTTGTTTTTACATTTTTTCACATGCTTGTATAGTAATTTTTTATTATAATGCCCCAAACAATATATACAAACAAAGTACTCAGTTTCGGGATTCGTTGACGTTCTAACGGGATTCAATATATCTTTTTCGGTTTTTAAATGGAAATATCCTTGTTTACGAAGCGCGGCAACAAGTGCTAAACGTTGCTTGCTACCTGGTTTTAGTTTTTGAATTGTTTTTACATTTTCATTTTTTTCATGATGTCTAAATAAATGTCTCGTAAAGTGCGTTATTACATCTTGGAAGCAAATTGGACAAAGTGTAGGTCTCTCTCTAGCAGATGGTTTCTTTATGTATTGCTGTCTCCCAGACAAAAATGCATATTTAAATAAAATAAAAATTTGATATTTCTAACAAATTTCAGAAACCTTCAAATTATTTATTGATTTATGCCATTATTTAAGATAATTGCTTTGTATGAATTACTATAAAGATATAATTAAAATAAAAACTTACAGAAGTTGTAGACGGTCCAATAAAAGTTTCAGCTGGGGTATAATTATAAATATAAGCGAAATATACCTACCATCAAAAACAGATTTGTCGACATGCTTATTTAAATATTAATTAGCTGTTTGTCAATATAGTTTAATTAGCCAAAAAAAGATAATCAAATTAAATAAAAATCTCCTCTTTCTTGTAGGAACGTGAATGAAAACTAGTTATGATCTAAACGTTTTACTTACCTGCTTTACAACGCTAATGTTGGAGAATCCATCCACATCTGTACTTCATAAAGCACTCACGATATTCAGAAATTTTGAAAACTAACGGTAAATACAAGCCGCAAAGAAAACGATAACCAATCGAAATAGCAATCTATTCGTGTAGTATGATAAAAATGACCAATCACACAGCATCTTGTATACACGTTACAGAGCGGGCTTTTATTTCAGGTTTCAAACAAAGTTTTTGAGTAGTTTTACAACACACATAAGGTATGTCGTTTTTCAGTGTGGTTTTGTAAGGATTACTTCGTTAAATTACATATTACAACAAGAAATGAAATACGATAGTTGTTGCGCCCTTGCAAATATGTTTTTTTTTTCTTTCTTTAAAACGTTTTCAATAGTATATGTGGCAACACTGTTAGGTTTCATATAATCCGTGAACTATCGAAATATATACTGTCGGGCTTCATAATAATATCAATATTGCAAGGGACACGCAGGAATCCAATAGTTTCTCGAAATTTTTAATTCTTTGTAAACTTACCCCTCTAATTGTGCCTATATTTATGGTCATCTATAGAGCATATAACCACAAAGTATACTCGCTTATTCTTTATTTTAAGCATAGGCTTCTAATTGCCTGTTGTATGTACTGGGCTTCCTATCATATGATGGGCGTGTATATATATATGTGTTATTAAAGTGTTATTAAATTTATGTACTCGGTGTCCCATTCTTCCTTCCTCTTTGAGAAAGAATATTTTAAACTTAGAAATTAACACGACAGTTCGTAACATCAAGAATTTAGAAAGAAAACTAGTTGTATCAGAACAACAAATTTTAGAAATATTACCCATACATATTTTTCAAGAATTTAAGCGAAGACAAACCGTAAGTTATAATAAACGTTTTCATTCTATTAAGGCAACTAATATCAAAAAATTTGATAATATTTTAAAATCACAATCCATTGATATTAAGACAGAAGAAGGTTGGTTCAAAAATTTAAGTAATATTAATATACCTGACGATATAACACATATTTTAAAGTTAGGGTCTAAGTTTTCTATTTCTCCCTCTCTTAACGATGTAAATATAAGAAAATTGTTGGCAGATATAGAAGTTCTAATAGGTAATGTAGAGCCAGGACAACAAGATTTATATAGATCCATAGCTACTAACATTATCACCAATTTTGTTCATGCCTCAAGAGGTATTACACCCATTTTAAGGAAACAGTTAACTAAATGTCAATTATTTCTTAAGAACAACCCTGATATCATTGTAGTTAAAGCAGATAAAGGAAATGTTACAGTTGTTATGAATAAATCTGACTATATTAACAAATCTAATGAACTAATATCTGATGCAAAGTACTACAAACAATTGCTTAGAGATCCTACTTCAACATTACAACAAAAAGCTAATAAATTTGTAAGTTTTTTAAAAGAGAAGAAGTATATTGAAAATGAAACTGCAAAGAAACTTACTATTTACAACTCAGTTGCTTCCCGTTATTATGGCTTACATAAAATTCATAAGCCAGTTTTAACCTTGAGGCCTATAATCTGTTCTATTAATAATCAATATGTCAAAGTTTTTAGCTAATATACTTTCACTCTTTTATAATAAGGAAAATCAATATTATGTCAAAGACAGTTTTGAGTTTGCTCAATTTATGAATAATAAAACCCTGCCAGCTGGTTATACATTGGTAAGTCTGGATGTCGTTTCACTTTTTACTAACATACCTTTAGAACTCGCAAAACAATCTGTTACCAAACATTGGCCTACTATATCCCTCAATACTAAAATTCCTTTAGCTAAATTTTTAAAACTTCTTTCTTTTGTTTTTGAATCAACAGTATTTGTATTTGAAGGTAAATATTATCAACAAATTCTCGGGGCACCTATGGGTGGTGTTATCTCCACCATTATTTTCCAATATATCTTAGATGATTTACTCGACACTTGTATTCCTTTACTTTCGTTTGATCTTCCTTTCATTAAGAAATATGTAGATGACTTAATAACAACTGTTCCACAACAAAATACTCAAGAAATTCTTAATATTTTCAATTCATATCATTCTACCATACAATTTACTATAGAAACAGAAACTAATAATAGTGTACCTACCTTTTTTAGACACTTTAGTAATACGTAAAGGTAATTCCATTATTTTAGACTGGTACAGGAAGGTATCTAATTCTACACGATATATTAATTATTTTTCATATCATTCAATGAAAATAAAAATTAACTTCATTTTAGGTCAAAAAAGCAGAATTTCGAACATATCGCATCCTTCCTTGTACGAAAAAAACATTACGCTTTTCAAAGAAATTTTATTGAAAAATAGTTATCCTTTACGTTTTATTAATAAACTTTTATATAGTAATTGCCCGTTAAATACACGTCCTCCTCCCCATAGTAATGTACCCAATCCTATAACTTATGGTTCCCTTTCTTATATACACAATTTAACTCCTAAACTTATGAAATTGTTTTGTAGTTCTACCAAAATTGCAGCTAGGAATGTTTTGACTGTATTGTCTATTTATAGTAAATTAAAGTTTCCCATTGAAAACAAATTTAAATCGAATATCGTTTACTCAATACCTTGTAAAGATTGTAATAAGAAATACCTATATAGGTCAATCATCTAGAACATTACATTCTCGGCTGATTTCACATAAAAGTGATAGTAGGAATGTAAATAAACAATTTTCTTCTGCATTAACCCAACATGTTAGAACTACAGATCATAATATGGATTATGATGAAGTGAGTATACTAGACTAGAATCTCACTATTTAAAACGTAATTTTTTAGAAATGGTACACATACAAAATGAACCTAATAGTATGAATAAAAGAACTGATATTACGAATCTTAGTAGCATTTACACTTACCTTATTAACTTGAATATAAATAAAAACATGTCTGTAGATCATACAACTAGCTTTTCGTAGTTAAAATTCATGGATATATGAGATCAATTGATTTTGTTGTATATCGACATAGATTTCAATAGGTGTCATATGTTGATGTCAATCAAATGTTATACATTTTAAAATTTAAATAGTTATATTAGTTAACACGTTGGTCTCCCGTCGGCGTTCTTCTTAGTTAAGTTGTTGCCATTTTTATGACAAGCCAATTAATTAAAAAATCTCACTGAATTTTGTAAGTACCTTTAAAAATGTTATGTTAACGTCCTTATTGTATTAACTTTTGTTATTTTAACATGTATAGCCCTGAAGAAGGAACAAAACTATTCCGAAAGCTCGGATAACATTCGAAGAGTAAACTAATTTTATTGAGACTGCAATTCCCATTAAATTATATTATTTACTATCTATATACAGTAGTGAACTTCTTTTTACTATATATATATCTTTCAATTCCTGATTTATTTCCACTTAGAGGTCAATAAAACAATAAATAATTAAATACCAATTTATTCCATAACATATAATATGTTTTCGTTAAATAACTTCTTCAGTGGAAGAAATTGACATTTAATATGTGTCAATTACTAATAATATAAATATAAATTGCCATGCATATCAACAAAATTATCTAAAAAACAAAGAATTCATTGATATATCGAATTTTAATTATATTCACAAGTAATAATGAAGGAATAATGATTTAATACAACATTAGAAATTGAAATGATTTGAATTATTCGTATATCAATCTATTTTTGTCAAGCTCTAACAATTCTGTTCAAGGACTAGGGAAAAACATGGCAAAAAACCTAGTCAAGAGCTTAAAATTAATAAAATTCAGGCGTGAATTAAATTATTGTAAATAACGCTTAAATTATCAATATCCGTTCTAAAATTTACCGCGTTTTCATCTTTTTTAATGTATATCATTTCGTAAATTAATCTTTTTTTATAATTATTTTTCTTTTTTAAAATTTTAGTGTTTTGAAAATCAAAATTATGTTAACCAAATACCTTTAGATGATTTAATCGGTAATATAGAATACATTCTTCAAAATTCTGTAGTACCGAACAAGCAAAACACATTATACGTAACAAATTAGTAAACATCATAACTAATTACAAAAACAGACGTAATAACAAACACAAAGATACTGATTTAAATCGTATGTTAAAGGAAACAAAATAGTTTTTAAATAAAAACCGAGATATAATAATAAATAAAGCAGACAAAGGAGAAAAAAGTATAATAATGTACAAAAAAGATTACGCAGCCAAAATGCATTCATTATTAAACGATCAAAACACTTACATTACATTACAAAAAGACCCGACTAACAAAATTCAAAGTGAAAATAACCAATTAATCACTAGTTGGTTAAATAGCAATTATATAGACGAATTCGTAGCTAAACATTTAAAAATATATAATTCGATAACTCCGCGAATTTATGGCGTCCCTAAAATTCATAAAACTGATATTCCTTTAAGGCCGATTGTAAATTGTATAAAATCACCAACATACAATTTATCATTTTTATCCAAAATTCTCAGTAATGTTGTAGGAAATACAGAGTATCATGTAAAAAATTCGTGGGAATTTGTTAATTTCATTAACAAAAAATCCGTACCGTGTAATCATAAAATTATCAGTTTAGACGTTGTATCTTTATTCACAAATGTCCCTACAGATTTGGCATTAAACATTATAAACAAAAAATGGAATTTAATTCAAAATTATACAAATTTACCAAAAAATGAATTCATGTTGGCTGCAAAACTTTGCTTAAATTCAACATATTTTCAGTACAATGACACAATATATAAACAAATATTCGGTACAGCAATGGGTTCTCCATTATCTGCTGTTATAGCAAATTTAGTAATGAAGGACTTAGAGCAGGTCTCACTTGACAAACTAGACTGTCATGTGCAATTTTATAAGCGGTATGTAGATGATTGTATATGCTGCATACCAAATGATAAAATTGAACATGTTCTGCACACATTTAACACATATCATGATAGGTTAAAATTTACTTTTGAAAGAGAAAATCAAAATTCTATAAACTTTTTAAATGTAAAGATAATACATAACACACAAATAAAAACAAACTGGTACATTAAAGACACTAGTAGTAGTAGGCATTTAAACTATTTTTCAAACACTTCGGTAAATTTAAAAAAAGCGTAATTAACAGTTTAGTAGATCAGGCTATTAAATTAGCTCACCCTGATTTTAGAAAAGAACATTTAAGCAAAGTAAAAACAATACTAGAAAAAAATAGTTATCCTAAAGAGTTTTACAATAAATTAATAACAAAAAGAATAAATAAAATATATAACACAGGTACAAAATCAAATAATAACATATACCACACTATACCATATATAAACAATTTAAGCGACACAATAGAACACGAATTAAAAAAATCAGACATTCACATAACTTTCATACCTACCAACAACAGACATTTATTCACAAATTTAAAAACACCCATATGGTAATCAAAGTAATGTCGTTTATAAATTAGATTGCAAAGATTGTAATAAATGTTATATCGGACAAACCAAACAATATTTAAAGAAACGAATTTATAACCATCAATACACTGTTACACATAACGTCACCGCTGAAACTGCTTTATCTAAGCACTCTGAAGATAGACGACATAATTTTGATTTTCAAAACACTAAAATTTTAAAAAAGAAAAATAATTATAAAAAAGGTTAATTTACGAAATGATATACATTAAAAAAGATGAAAACGCGGTAAATTTTAGAACGGATATTGATAATTTAAGCGTTATTTACAATAATTTAATTCACGCCAGAATTTTATTAATTTTAAGTTCTTGACTAGGTTTTTTTGCCATGTTTTTCCCTAGTCCTTGAACAGAATTGTTAGAGCTTGACAAAAATAGATTGATATACGAATAATTCAAATCATTTCAATTTCTAATGTTGTATTAAATCATTATTCCTTCATTATTACTTGTAATTTATATTTATATTTCTTCCACTGAAGAAGTTATTTAACGAAAACATATTATTATATGTTATGGAATAAATTGGTATTTAATTATTTATTGTGTTATTGACCTCTAAGTGGAAATAAATCAGGAATTAAAAGATAAGTACATAAAGGTCAAAAAATACATATATTAACTATATACATATATATATATAGAAATTAAAATCTAAAACCCAGTAGTAATTTTGAATTGACACTATTGGGATGGTTAGTTTCAGGCAAGGTGACAGCTAGTCAAGAAGCATCTTCATTATTGTGTAACATTACAAACATTGAATTAAATAAAAATATCGTTAAATTTTGAGATATAGAAAGTGTTGGGAAACAGTATGCCCTGTCACCCGCAGGCAAACGGTGTGAGGAACATTTCATGCACAATACAAAAATTCAGATAGCCGTTTCGCAGTATCATTGCCATTCAAAGAAAATCCTACAGAGTTAGCCAATTTATATGATCAGGCACTAAAAAGATTTCTTTCTTTAGAGAGAAAATTAGTAAAGAATCCTCAATTAAAGCGTGAATATGTCTTATTTATGCAGGAATACGAAAACTTGGGGCACATGCAATTAATAAACAATACGAATAAACCATTATCCACACCGCATTTTTACCTGCCACACCATGCGCGTTCTTAAAGAAAATAGTCTAACAACCAAAGTTAGAGTAGTTTTGGCCAGGTCTACTAAAAGTACAACAGGTGTATCGTTAAATGATATACTTTCAGTCGGACCAAAGCTCCAAGAGGATTTATTTGGCATTGTCGCAAGATTTCGCATTCATACATACGTTTTGATCGCTGATATAACTAAAATGTATCGCCAGGTAATGGTAAAAAAGCAACATACACCCTTTCAGCGAATTCTATGGCGAGAAAAGGAAACCGATGAAATTCAAACCTATGAATTAAACACCGGTACCGTAACTTACGGAACGGCTTTCGTTTCATATCTTGCAATTAAAGCACTACGACAATTAGCACAAAGTCAAGTTAATAGGTATATTTCGTATGGGCTCAGAAGTCATATTACGTGACTTTTACGTTGATGACTTACTCACCGATGCAGATACACTTACGGATGCTATGAAAATCCGACAAGAAGTAATATCAACGTTATCATGCGGTAAGATGGAGTTAAGAAAGTGGGCTTCCAACGAACCGTTTCTCTTAAGAGACTTGTCAAATTCAAGTAACAGTTTTGTAGTACTCAGTGCAGATAAAGGAGACGATATTAACACGTTAGGTTTACTCTGGAACTCCAAATCAGATATCTTATCTTTGATCCGCTAGGTTTAATGTCACCTTTAACTATAAGAGCAACAATATTATTGCAAGAAATTTGGCAATAAAAATTGAATTGGGATGAATCGCTTCCCTTACATATTCAAGAAAAATGGATATGCTTCATCCAAGAAATGGAGGGTTTGAGCAAGGTACAAGACCCCAGACGCGTAGTATCAGTGAACAGTGCTGCTGAGTACGAAATTAATGGTTTCTGCGACGCCAGTGAAAAGGCGTACGGGGCATGTATTTATATGCGGACCACAAATGCGTCAAACGATAAATCATGTCACCTATTATGTGCAAAATCCAAGGTGGCACCGCTTAAGACAACAACGTTACCTAGGTTAGAGCTATGCGGGGCTTTACTTTCAGCTCAAGTAAAGGGTCGGATAAAGAACACTCTATGTATTAGCAAGTTGTAGGCACATTATTGGACCGATTGAAAAATAGTTCTTTCTTGGATACAATCAACATCGAAAACTTTCGTAGCAAATAGAGTCGGTGAAATCCACGAGTTATCGGAACCATCTGCTTGGCGTCATGTTAGCACTAATCATAACCCTGCTGACATTTTATCGCGTGGAAGCCCCCTGTCCTTGCTAAAGGATAACGAATTGTGGTGGTCAGGACCAGAATGACTTCAACAAAAGGATTTCAAGTAGCCTATCGCCACACCGCTAGAAGAGGCGGAAGTGCCGTAGCGGAAAAGAATTGTTGTTGCAATATGCAATCAAACGGACACATTTGATTTATTTGAAAGGTATTCAAGTCTGAATAGATGAGTCCGTATCACAGCTTATTGCCAGCGCTTTCTAAATAATTGTAGAGCACGTCAAACAGCAAATAAAGTAGTTGGGAAATTCGTCAATTGAACAAGAACGGTAAATTGGATAACGACAACCGCCTATTATCCCTAAGTCCTTTTATAGACAACTAAGGTGTGCTGAGGGTTGGTGGACGAATACACCGTTCTAACATGGCATACCAGCATAAACATCAATGTTTACTTCCTGCCAAGCATTGGCTCCGAGTTAATAATACGAAATGAACATGGAAAGCACCTACATTCGGGTACTCAATTAACTATGGCAGCAGTTCGATCGAAGTATTGACCACTTTCATTAAGAAATGCGGTGAAAGCTGTTATTCATAAATGTGTTACATGTTTCAAAGTTAAACCAGTCTCTTTTGAGTAAGACATATCGTGTTGTATTTGTGTGCTTCGCAACGACGGCGCTATATATTGAACTGGTTGGAGGTTTGACAACGTCAGGATTTTTGGCCGCGTATAGAAGATTCGTGGGAAGAAGAGGAAAGGTGTCCGATATTTACTCCGATAATGGAACACAGTTTGTGGGAGCAGATAAAGAGTTAAAAAGATTAATGGGTCAATTTCTCAGCCACTCGGAACAAAATCAAGGCAAATCTAACTGAAGAGGGTACTAATTGGCATTTTATTCCGCCAAAATCACCACACTTCGGTGGTATTTGGGAAGCTGCTGTATAGTCAGTAAAGCATCATTTGGTTCGAACTCTCGGAAACAGTGCTTTAAATTTTGAAGAATTCTATACACTGCTAATTCAAATCGAGGCTCTACTAAACTCAAGACCTTTAACTCCTTTATCAAACGATCCTAATGATCCCACCTTTCTCACACCACCCCATTTTTTAACTGGAGACATAAATACGCAAATCCCAGAACCTCATTTATTAGATTTACGCACAAACTCATTATCACGTTGGCAATACATTCAACAGCTTCGCGATCACTATTGGAAGCGATGGAACCGGGAACCATCTTCAAACAAGGACTAAATGGGGAAGCAACGGGTCTGGCAAGCTAACTCCGGGATTATTAGTGCTTTTAAAAGAAGATAACATGTTACGAGTAAATGTTCGTTTACCTTACGATATATAGTTTTTAGGTTCCGATATGCTTCGATCTGACTTCTAATTCCTTCGACAGTTCATTAAATATATGTATTTCATGTGTTTCTCTCATGTTCTCTCTCATGTTCCCTTAAGGTAATTAAGGTACTTAAGAAATATATTTACGAATTTTATTATTCTTTACTGTCTTCAACATTTATTTTTAATTTATTTTTAATTAAATAACTGTTTATGGCTACAAATTTACTTGCGTTGACATTATCGAACTACCCCGAACTACTTACTTGTTTTCTGCTTTCCGGGGTAAGTATCTATTGAATCTCGAAGATATTAGAGAAAACAGTGGCGCATCATTTATAACATCTGTTCCCACGACCGTCTTCACTGAAATAAGCCGCCTTCGAGGATTCAACCCCCACCATCAGGTAGGTCGAAAGTGTCGGTGCTTAACACCATCCGGAATATCTTTCCGTGTGTCTTTTCTTATTTTATTTATTTTGATTTTCGTCTCCGTCATTGAAATCGATAGCCGCGTCGCGCGCGCTCTGCGTGTATCGTTGTGTGCATAAGAAACATCTCTCCTGGACAATGGCCGACTGGCTGTGTGGAGAAAGTGTTTTTGGGTGATGATGGTGTCGTGCGTAAAAACAGGTAGTGGTGTATATGTAAGAGCAGTGACCAAAATATGCTCGCTCCCGATAGACGTATAATGTTTGTTTTGTTACTTTCCATATATTTAGTGTTTGAAAGCCGAGTCTTTCAAGGCGGGCGGCATGTTAAGGATCATATTTATGTAATTTCTTGTTTTTGTATATTGACTTCATCTATAACGATTTTAAGACAGAGTTTTTGAATTTCCCGCCATTCCTATACAAAGAGACTGATTATAATATATTCAACTTTCCTTTAAAATAATATTGTAACATATTTCTAGGTCAAACTTTACAAAGATTAAAATTTTTAAAATTCTATACCGCAGTTATTTCCAAATTGCTTTAAAATGTACAATAGTCTTTTATCTAATAATTACGGTCTTGTAAATATATTTCGTATTTGTAAATACGTCACTGGTTGAGATTATTTTTCCAATATTCACGTCGCATGTGCAATAGCAATTAGCCAATGAATATTGTTCTAGCGTTGATTGAAGGAATACATAAAGATGCGCAACCTATGACAGTTGACAGAAATTTCAGATCCCATCAAATGGAGATTCGCATTGAATGGGATCTGAAATTTCTGTCAACTGTCATAGGTTGCGCATCTTTATGTATTCCTTCAATCAACGGTTCTAGTTTACTTGCGTTATTAAGGGCGCGCGACGAAACAATATGGCGGACATTTGTACCAATGTAATTTATAGTACCACCTATTCGGTTCATTTTAAGAAAAAATACGCAATTATTTTGCGAAATTATAGGTGCAATGGAATCGTGAAACTATGGGTTTCGAAATGACGCACGTCAAATCTAAAATAACAGTATTCTTAATAAGAAAAAAAAATAAAATTGTTTGAAGCAGTCGGGAATTTAAGGAATTGCGGCTAATCTAGGAATAAATTCAAAAATCTGAGATAGTCAAATTGAAACTAGATATGTATTCTATTAGATACAACATGTAGTAGCGTATTTCATAGTTTAAATTTTGCAAAAAGCTACCGAATAAAAATTTTGCAATAAAATTTAGCCTAGATACGATCCGTGTTAAGGATGTCGTGGGTAATACAGAAAATCAGGAAAACCTAATGTTCGGGCATTGCTACATAGATGTCGCTGCTAGCGCTCGCAACTGTGACCGCATTTTCAGCTAAATGCCGCGAAACGATAACACGAAATATTATTATTATTTATAAAATAACTTTGTAGGGACCTAAAACAGTACGGCTCGAACTAATTATGCAAAGATAATACAGAACATGCCTTGTTTGCTAACCGAAATGCTACCGATATATTAACGCAATATAATACGTTAGAGAGAGAATGGCATATCTTGATCCTAAACCATAGGTATTTACAAAAATGGTGATTGATTCAAGCTTGACGCCACCATCAATAGCATAGGAGTGTTTCATACTATACCACAAAAACTAAGATAAAATGCATGAATATCAGTACGTGTCAGTACTAAATATTGCTGTATTTCAAAATATATGAGATTTTTATTAAAAAACATTGTTAGATTTATAGGAGAGATGTTCATAAAATAGCAGTCATAAACTACAGTACTTCATATTTTTTTCGTTTTCCTCGAAATGAAACAACAGGATGAAGATGATTAAAAATATGCAAACTATATTTCCACTGAAAAATGTTTGTAGACTAAATTTACATTTTTCTGGTAATCGCCTCTCTTTTAAAAAGTACATAGTGTTGTGCCATCACTCAAGATATCAAAGAAAAGTACATTGAAAGTAGTTTATTTTTACATACAGCCAATGTATGCAGACACATTCAAGTTATTTATTTTGATCCTAATAATAAAGTTTGTATTTACCGCGAATATCATACTCGTAATTGCGCACAGGTTTTTTAGTTACTAGATAATACAGAAAATTGTATCTTCCCTCTTCTGACGTTTCCGGTAAATTTTAACATAGGCAGAATATAAAATTATCTGTAGTAATACCATGAGCTTTGAATTTATCGATAATTTCACGAATGCTTGTTGCATAGCGACGAAGACGAGTGTCAATTTGACAAGCATTTAAACCACGAAATTTAGAATTTACAAAGTTTTTCTGAAAAATATTATATTAATTGAAAATTGGAATTAAATGAACGATATATTATATTTCTCATTTCTTCGCTTTTAACAACCTTAAGTGAAAACGTTCTTTTTACTAGAGTAGGGTAAAGTTTCGATATGTTATCTCAATACTGGTATCGATTATTCGATATCTGAGATAACGATGGTGTATCGATTCTAAGATATAGGAATTTAGGAATGAATTCTAGAAGGTATTGATACATACGAACCGATGTCAAGAAATTCATTACAAAGTCCATTACATTTATGAATAAATCTAGTAGGTACTTCGTACATCAGTAAATTTTTAACAATGTATATATGTATAAATTATCTGTTTTATGAAATAAACAGACTATATTACATATACAAGTTCGAAATCGTATAAAACTATGCATTAATTACCGTACATACTGTGAATTGTTGATATCGATGCAAAATATGTCTTCAAAAAGACAATTTTTAATAAAAACAATATTATTATTGCAAACGAACCTCAACCGACAAAAAAACACCAATAAACTGTTGGTGCTACTAAATAGAATAGTTGCTACCTGACATTCCCATTTGTGGTAATAGACTCAACCAAGCAAAAATGTGTCGTCTGCGCAGCTATGACGAATGTAGCCTTTTCATTCTATTCTGTGCGAACTCTACACGTCATATGTGAATTAATTTTAAAAATAAAATAATTAAAATATGCTGTAGTTAATTGTATTTAAAAAAATATCAGATTGTAAAAAATTCCATAAAATGCTACAATATATGGATAAATAAATAGTATCCTATCATTTTCTTATTTATTTATATTTTTCTATTTAGTTCATACGTCTCCAGCGTGTAGGATTACACAAACACATGTATAAAGCATGATAAAGTATAAACAAAAAATTCTTTGTGTGTATTGTGTGCTAATAGAATAGATTTTCTCTATACTTATCCGATTTATCTCGAGCTAACAACAGTATTGTACAGAACGTGCGCGTTCTGAAATACGCATGTACCTATAAAAGCGAGATAAAAAATGTTGCACATATAAAACTAATAAGAATTTATTTGAAACCCACGATATGCATATAGTCCATCCATCAGAGTCCTCTATATGTGAAGATCAAAACTTAAAGTCTAATGTTATAGATGGCAGCACATGCCGGAACAATATTAATTTATCTGTCCCCCACCATTGGTTACGTACCCTTAAATAACGTTTTTAGAATTGCATAAGTGTATCTTAAAAAATTAAGGTGAAATGTCATTTTAGACCTAGAAAAATAGGTACTTCGTTTCATATGCTTATATTCAAAGTTTAATAATTTGTGTTGCGAGTTAACTTGTATATGTAATGCGTTTAAGGTGAACTTTGTAAATACATAGATTGTAAATAGTGTAACAATGAGTTTTATGTTACAAAGTGCTATGTAGACAATTCCTTCAAAACAGGAGGAGTTCAAACACCTTACATTATATTAAATTGACCCTTGTTTAAGATACTGTTTCGTAATATAATATAAGCGAGCCTATTATGTTAACAAAAATAATTTAATACTGCAAATGTGAACTTGACAATAGCCTTAGCGAGAATACTTACACTTAGGGTGGGATTATCAATGTGAGGATATAATAAATTAACTTGCAGATAAAATTTTATTCGTACGATAATTACAATGAAACGTTTATTGAGTGTTAAATAGAAGTTATCTGCAAGATGAAGCATTGTAGTTGCTAAATTTTATCTGCCTGTTAGCAATATCTCTCAGTTACTTACCTAACACTTTTATCCTCACATTGATAAACTTAGGGTGGGTTTATCAATGTGAGAATAAAAGTGTTAGTTAAGTAACTGACAGATATTGCAAACTGGCAGATAAAATTTAGCAACTACAATGCTTTATCTTCCAGATAACTTCTATTTAACACTCAATAAACGTTTCATAGCAATTATCTTACGAATAAAATTTTATCTGCAAGTTAATTTATTTATCCTCACATTGATAAACCCACCCTTAATAGTGTAAATCATTCTAACAGTATAAATGGTTACCAACACTAGAATTTATAAAAGTAGTATAATACATGCACATTATCTCTACAATGTATAAACGTAGACTAAATATGTTTCCGTTGTGTAGAAAGATGTTTACTTTAGAATTTACCCGTGCAATTCATATTAAAATTTTTCTCTAAAAAGGGACCACCTATATATAAACACCGCATGGTGTATGGTGTTAATTATTTACACGAACTGTGTACGTTTAAACCCACATTTTAACGGAAAAACACAAAGCAAGATACAGAATTAAGATTCGTAAGAACGATGTAGAACAAAACGAGGACATAAGTATGTAGAGTCATAAATAGCACCTTGAGGGTGCTTGCTTTGAAGAGAAAATCTGTACAAAAATACTAGCCCAACTAACAAGGTTTAAGATAGATTGGACACATAATGAGAATTCAGCAAGAGAATAAGAAGAGTGTATGAAAGTGGCGATTAAGGGAGATTTGGAAAAGAATATCCAACAAAAGCCTAACTCCTGTAAGCAACCCAGAAGGATAAAGAGATCTTGGGGTTATATAATTAATTAATACCAAAAACATACTTCTTTTCTGATAGGTGATTGAGCAATAACGTGGTATGTACATATAGTTGTGATAATATTATGATTCATATTAAGATAATTTTTATCACAATAAAAGTTTATGTAATAATAAGTAATCCAATTGAATACTTCTTAAGAAATGAAATATATTTGTATTATAAGTTAGTTATTATCAATGCGCACTTGTGAATATTCAGTCCTTAATGTTTACATTAGCAGTGGACCGTGGTAATAATTAACTTTCCTTTGATTATTTCGCAAGCAATTTATAATACAGTGCAAAAAGAGCCTGATTAGGCGTCAGGTCGGCAAATAAAGAACATGTATTTATGTTCCGTGTCCTTAATTATCAATATAGACGTAATTGTAGGTTTTAGCTTGATCGAGAGCATTTCCTAGACGATTATTCGATTACGGATGGCGCCTGTGGTAACAGAAAAATGCTTAACCTTTCATACTAACTCGAACACTGACAACACTAATATAGTTTGTATTTATCTCCAATTCAGACGTTTGTAGCGCAGAATTTCATTCATAAATAAGCATATTGTGCCCAATATGTAGATATTACGTTTTAGAATTTGTTTGATGAGATTATACACACACTGAATAAATAGGTTACCACTATAGAGTTTTTATTATGTTCTAACAGATGAAGTGTTACCACTGGAGTGGTAATGTCATCGATAATTTGGTTAGTTTATTCTGTTTTACAATTGTGTATTGTATCATTTTAAATAAATGGTAGATCTTTACTTAAATATACATATATACTGATTACTGTAATCTTTATTGAGACTTTATTATGACTAATTACGAAGTGTTTATACTTGTTGATTATTTTCGTATCCGTTAATCTAGGAGATTACTCAGTTAAAGGAATTCTATTCATATAAGCACGTTTCAGTTTTCCAAAATAGATTTTAAACCACTTTATACTATTGCTTCTATTATTATCTATTCATGTCTTCATTGGTAGTTTCTAAATGAAAAGAATACTTTGTATTATAATTGCTTGCATCATGCAACGTGTCGGTGATACAATCATCTTTTCAAGCAATCAACGAAGTACG
Organism: Holotrichia oblita; assembly: GCA_023690525.1. Lineage (NCBI taxonomy): Eukaryota > Metazoa > Arthropoda > Insecta > Coleoptera > Scarabaeidae > Holotrichia > Holotrichia oblita. Next base: position 62,486,544 of record CM043019.1, on the reverse strand, counting down.
TAAACAATCTATCATGTTATATGTATGTATGTATATGTCCTTGCAATACACAGGAATAGTTCTCAAAGAAATTCCTTCAATTTACCTATACCTAGAATGCCTTACGATTTACGATTATTAATGTAATTAAGTATGTTGGACATAATCTTTTGGGTAATTTGTTGATTGCTTGAAAAGGTGGTATCACCCACTTTGTATAGAGTAAAATTTATAACTGTTGAAAAGCATCTTTTGCTAGTTTTTGAATTATGTATCGCAAGTAGAAAGTTGTTTACAATTTTTAGTTGGGGTAAGTGGGGCGCAGGAGCTTCATGAGGGTGATTTTTTTTATCATTTCAGGTCTCTCTTAGTATTTTCGATACAGTGTCAAACATTTTTTGAAATAGGTTTTTGTTCCTGAGATATAAGGCATTGTGAGTTTTTTTAATTGGCAGCCTGTATATGTCCTATTAAGGCAAATTAAGCTTGAATAAAACAGATTCACTTCTGTCGTAATCGCATCGCTTACAATTAAAATAGAATAATAATTACTCGAATGGTCAAGACTATATTTAACTTACTTTACTAGTAGTGTTTTGTGGACTGTATTTTACTGGTTTAATTTAAAATAACGTTCTGCAATATGTTAATACATCAATAGTGATACAACAATAACGATCTTTGCGAAATTCAAATTTTCAAATATTACTAACCAATTAGTATTTGGTAATTAACTAATTCCTTGCAACCGATGTACTCGTATTGGTCTGTAGTTGTAAATCTAAATTAGATTTGTTTTTGTTGAGCTTGTAGAAACTAGAGTTGTAATTACATTTCCTTTCGGCTATATTTGATAGTTTAAATGTAAGTAAGACACGTTACAACGAATATTGTTATTAACATGAAAGCAGAGACAAATTACAGTATGCTAATGAATAATTAATTTCAATGAATACTTACAATTACAATAAGACACTAAATCTTGTACTTACGGCATACATTCTTACTGGTTTCCTTTGTGGTTACTTACAAGAAAAAACTATATAATAAATAGCTGTGTGTTTGTTATTGCGAAGTTATTGAAGTATAAAGTCTTGTTATAATTAATGCTTTTACATGTTGCGTGTAGACAAAAATTGTTTTTGTTGAATTGTTTAGGCGTCAGTCGACATTTACAAATATATCATTACAAGTAAATCGTTTAATCAATATCGTTAAACGGTAAATATGCGTATATCATTGCGATTGCGATGAAAAGCATATAGAAAACCTACTTCTTTAGTAGATACTTTCAATATTGCACCGATCGACAATATAAACATGAAAGTTTATTGACAATCTATTTTGAAACTGTAGTATAAGTACATGTGTTTATATGAGAAAAGTAATTGAAATTATCTAATATAGCGATCGTTAACATTTATAAAGTATTGTATCGGTTTCATATAAATATTCTTGTACTGCGTATATTGCTATAGTATTCAGTTAACTTTCTACTGAAATGATTTTCTTCTTGCCAATTAAATAGATAACTTTTTACATTTGCATATATTTTAATGTAGCTGTGGTTTCAAGGATGGAACGCTAGTGATGTTTTAGCTATGCTGCAATAACAGTTGCAATAATTAGTCTGAACTGTTGTGCGACGAAAAGGAAGTGGTTTATGCATTTAAAGGCTGGTTCTTCGTGTTATAAAGGTGGTCCATTTAAAGTGCAACTCTGTAATATCTTCGAATATTTATATATATATATGAAGGGACTCATCCGATGGCGCTACTGTTGTCACTATAAAGTAAGACACAAAGGTCATAACAAGGTCAACTCTTTTTTTTTTCAAATAGCATATGGTATTTTTTTATCAAATTCTAAAAGAGCAATACGTTGTGAATAGAAAAATAGTAAACCACATATGACCTCAAATTAATATATATACAGGGTGTAACAATAGTGCGATATTCTTCCATATCTCCTTTGTTATGCAAAATACAGCAAATATTTAAATACGAAAGTTGTTTAGTTTTATGAAATTTATATTGTAAAATTATTCTACAATATACAGGGTGTTTAGTTTGCCCGTAACCACCAGTAACTTTACATTTTTAAATAGAACACCCTATATATTATCACATTTTTGAATTGCCTGAGGAATTTTAAGACAACTTTATATAAGATAATATTCAGTTATTTTCATTAGTTTGCAAGATATTTACATTTGATTGAAAATTTTGACATTTAGCTATCTTCAGAAGTATGCCATTATTTCGGTAACGGAAAAATATAACATTATAAAACTTACCATACCGTTAGAAGCATCTTCTGTGATGACAATAAACAGATGTAGACTTAAATACGCTATACAGAGTGTTCTAGAAATCAGTGTCTTTTTGAAACAATTGAATTGCGAAAATCTCCATTTTTTCAAATTGAAACACTATATTTTTACAGGTTAGTTGAAAGCGAAATTTTATTACCTATCAGTATGAATAAAACATGTACGTTGTTAAAATTAATGGTTTTAGAGATATTTCAAATTATTTCATATTTCTGTATGCTGCTATGTAGGTGCGCTCTTTAAAAGAAACTTTAGAGACCAAATATTAAATAAAAATTTGAAAATTGAACTTTCTTTACTATTTGTCTGCTGTGCTGACATTTTCGTAAATCTACGTGCGTTTTAAATTGGTAATTATATTTAAAATATGAAGGTACTACGTTAACGTAATGGATCTGAATTAGGCTTTTTACAGGTTACTTGAAAGCGAAATTTTCTACTACTTACTATTCAGTAGAAAATACAATTAAGTTGCAATTCGTAATTTCTGTAATAAGATTGAATAGTTAATTATAATATAAATATAATCTTGGCAATTACGACTTACCTCAAGTAGTGGCATTTGACAGGAGTCTTCCTTCTTTTTTAATTTATATCCAACAACATACTTTTGGTTTCTAACTGAAGAGATTTGTTTGTTTATTTTTTGATTGATTTGGAGTAACATGCTTCAGTCTGTTTTGATCCGCATGCGTTAATAGACGTGTTCCTGCTTCTTGTAAATAATAAGCAGCAATTTAAGAAACATATTTTAGTTTCTTGTGATTATGATATTATTCATTAACAGAAAACAGGACATCCGCCTAGCCATTTTCGTTTATATTATCTTTCCATTCTAGGCAATTTCCAGGATTTGTTATTATATTATATTAAATATTTGTTTTGCGTTTCACAATATAATCCGCAAATCCGAAGAAACTTTGGTTATTGGATCTAAACCATGTACTTAAAGTTTAACTCTTCTTAGCGAATTTTCGTACCCCTTTACGCCGTTATTTATCCTATGTCTGAAATCAACCGGTATAGTTAATTACGTATCTAATTGATCCCGTATATATAATTACTGTGTATACCGGTCGTTTAGATAAATTTAGATAAATAACGCCGTGAAGGCGTAAGGGGTACGAAAATTCTCTAAAAAATGGGGTCGCGTATGAGTCTATAACGCGGGATATAGTTGGTATCGGTGGCACAGGTCTGTTAGGAAAAGACAAAAGAAATAAGTTTCTAATCTCATCATACGTGTTCCCTTGAAAATTCCAACTTATAATTTCAAATTTCTCATTTACTAAAAATAAATTCATTATGAACGCAGAGGCCTGTTTTTGTGATACGCACTTCCATGAGATTGCTGTCGACTACTGACTTGTACTGACTGCCATAGAAAAATTAACAGTAAAAATAGTACCAATTCAACGTATCAAAATTAGAAGGAAGGGGGAGGTTATAGCGCACCATTAGTAGCTTACGGTACTAACTTTGAATAACGCCATATTTGATTAATTAAATACCATATCTTCTGAATTAAAATGTAATATTATTCTTAAATAAAGATAAAAATACGATAATAGATCATATAAGCGACATATTTATCCACTTAATAAACAATTACACATTTTTATTTTCTTTCACAAAAAACTACTTAATGAAAGTCAACTATTTTAAAAATAAAAAGAGAAAAATTGTTATACCTGATACGTTTTATTAAAAAAAAACGATTAATAAATAAAATTAACAAACTTAACTTTATATAAGATATAAATAAAATACTCATGAAAGCATTAAACAAAGACTAAATTAACAGATATTAAATTCTTATAAAATATCAACAATAAATAAAACTCAGAATATGCAAACTAAATAACTAAAAATATATTCTATAACAATTAAAAATATCACAGTGAACATGTGTTCCTCGGTAATCGATGCAGTCCTTTGGCCAGTTAACGTTAACATGAAAAAAAAAAGATAAAAAATGATTTTTTTTTTCTCAGACCCGTCCGACCTATAGTCACCGATAGGCACCGCAGCCATCAGTCTACACTTTGTGTCCCCGTCAAACACTCCGATTCTGTGTAGGTGTTCTTTCACCGCAGCATGTCCGGTCATTAGTCCCGTTACGATGCAGAGCTGTTTCCTACTAAGATGTAGTAGTTCTCTAGCTCTTTTTCTGCATGGGTTCCCTATAAAGGTTTTGCCATGTACTATACCGCGTGAGGCTCCCCAGTATTCCTGCTGTTTCGTACGAACCCAGTCTCCTATATGTCTCCGGGCCGTATGCCTTGTGACCCCGAAGAAAGGTTCTGGGCCGTACATTTCCATCTCTGACCCTCTCTTCGCGAGTTCGTCAGCCCTTGCGTTGCCCTCAATCCCCTGATGGCCCGGTATCCAAGTCAACCAAACCTTGTTCCGGTTCGACAGTTTCACCAGTTCGTCGAGGCATTCCATCACCAGCCTGGACGACACCTTCCGGCTTAATAACGCCTTCAATGCCGCTTGGCTATCAGACATGATGTGAATTCGTCTGTTGGTCACCGCTTTCACATTCATTGTGTGTGCGCATTGGAGAATAGCATATACTTCCACCTGAAACACCGAAGCATACTCCCCCAGTGCGTAACTGTGGCCCTCATTCTGAGAGCATATCCCTGCACCGGTACCATTAGCCGTCTTAGATCCGTCTGTGTACCAGACTAAGTCTTGCTCTTTGATTCTCAGTGCATACCTGGCAGCCTCCTCCCGTCCGTCCGCTATAGACACCGTGAAGGGATTCCCATACCTATGCCTTACCGGCATGTGGTCGGTCCGCATTTCCAACACCCCCTTTCCAACATGCTCAATTATCGACATATGATTTGTGTTGACCCTTTTCGGAGTCGCTGTGTGTTGCAGCCTGTATGCCCCCATCCTTGCCTCCCCCTGTATGACCAGGTGCAACAGTGGCAAGGCCAGGAGTGCCTCCATGGCTGCAGTCGGTGTCGACCGCATTGCTCCCGTTATTCCTAGGCAGGCAAGTCTTTGCACCTTGCTCAGCCTCTGAATAGCGTTCCTTTGTTGCGTCTTTGTCCACCATACCAAAGCTGCATACGTCATTACTGGCTTAACCACCATGCTGTATATCCAACTCAGCATGTCTGGTCTTAGCCCCCATTTCTTTCCATATGTGCGTCTTACCAGCGTTAACGCTGTCACCGCTTTTTGGTAAATCTGTCCAAATGTTGGTTCCAGGTAAGTTTGGAGTCTAATGTTACTCCAAGGTACTTTACCTCCCCCACCATCTCTACGGTAACCCCCTTCAACGTAAGCGGATTTAGGCCATCCTGCTTTCGTCGGCGGGTAAAGGCCACGATGTTGGTCTTATCAGCACTGATACTCAGGCCCGCCAACTCCGTCCATCTACTAACCATGTTCAGAGCCCCTTGCAGTCGATCTCTGACCGTGGTGTTGTGCCTGCCTCACGCTATAATGACCAGGTCATCCGCGTAGGCCGGTACCCTGTGACCGTGATCGTTAAGCACCTCTAGTAGCCCATCCACGACTAGGCACCACAGGAGAGGGGACAGCACCCCACCCTGCGGACACCCTCTAGCCACCCGAGCCGCTAGAGCCTCGCCTGCGACCGAGACTTCCACCACTCTCTCCCTAAGCATAGAGTCTATCCAGACGACACAAGTGCCGTCCACACCTCTGCCTATGAGAGCTCTGGTAATTGAATCAAAACCCGTGTTACTGAATGCCCCCTCAATATCGATGAAGGCCCCCAGCATCACTTCCTTGTTTTGTAGTGTGTCCTCCACTAAACTGACTAGTTCGTGAAGTGCTGTTTCTGTCGAAACTCCTGTCCGGTAGGCATACTAGTCATGGTGTAAAGGTGAAAGCACCAGTACATCATCCCTAATATACCTGTCCACCAGTTTTTCCAATGCCTTCATAGTGAAGGACATTAAGCTGATTGGTCTTAGGGCCTTCGCCGTAGCTTGTCCTGCTTTCCCAGGCTTCGGTATGAATGCTACCCTAGTGAACCTCCACGCTTTTGGTATATAGCCAAAAACCAAGCTACATCTAAAGATATTACACAGTATCGCATACAGTAGTTCCTCTCCCTTCTGCAGCATAATCGGATAAATGCCGTCTGGGCCCGGCGATTTATAGAGTTCAAATGAGTCAATAGCCCACCTGACTTTATCATAGTCAACCATCCTTCTGGAAGTCTGCCACTCGGCGCTGGACACCCTCCTCTTCCGACGCTCCTCCCAGATGTTCCTCGATTGATCCACGATCTCAGAACCAGGGAAGTGTACCCTAAATAGTTCATTTATGGCCTCCTTCCCTGTTGTGGTATATTCTCCCAAATGGTTTTTGAGAGTACTGATAGATGCTTGAGGTTCTTTGGCGCTGTGCTGGGTGTTTTCAATCCCCTCACAGTGCCCCCTCCACGACCTCCTTTTCGCCTCCCTCAGCTTCTTGTTGTAACCAGTCAGAGCGGCCCTGTACTCTTCCCACTCTCCTGATCGTTTAGCCCTATTATATTTCTTCCTAACTTGTCCCCCCAGTTCCGCAAGTTCCTTACTCCACCAGGGCACATTCCTGGAGGAGCGCCTTGCAATGAGGGGGCAGTTGTCATTATAGGCTGAAATGATTGTGTCATTTAGCTGCTTCACAGCCATGTCCAGCTCTGCTGTATTTCCTATCCTCTTATTGATCCCGGAGAGTCCAGACCTGAGGTCAGCTTGAAAGGCCTCCCAGTCCGTCTTCCGTGGATCCCGGTAGGATCTCACCTCCACTCTGCCTGCCAGAGTAAACCTTATGTGTCTGCAATCCGAGCAGCTTACCTCCTCAGACCCATGCCAGTCAGCGACAAAGTTACTTACATATTGTGAGGCTATAGTCACATCAATAACCTCCCTTCTATTCCGCGTAACGAAGGTCGGGTTGTTACCCACATTCAATGTGTCTAAGTTATTTGCTACAATGAAATGTAAAAGTGACTCACCTCTCTCGTTGGTGTTCGTACTTCCCCAGGTCGTGTGGTGCGCATTGGCGTCGCAGCCGATGATCAGCTGCAGTCCTCGCTCCCTGCGGTATCTCACCAGCTGTTCCACATCCCTGGTAGGTGGCGGGTTCGGGTCATCATATGGTATATAGGCCGATCCGATGACGTATTCCCTCGGTCCATATCCACCTCCACCCCCAATTTTTACCGCAGTTAAATCCCTAGAACAGAACTCTGTTAGCGGTAATGCTTTTACCTCCTTTCGGATACGTATGCAGGTTCGAGGGGCGCTGGCCGTTCTGTCGTATAGGACGTCCCAGCCCGCACCGCTCAGACCCAAGACCTTACCTTGTCTAATCCAAGGTTCCTGTATGAGTACCACGTCACAATCCTTCGTGGCCATAGCAAGGGCTGCCGAAGCCGCCTTGCTATGTTGAAGGTTGGCTTGTAGTACTCTTGTCATTGCTCGGTCATTTGATCACCCGAAAAGTCAGCCTTCCCAGCTTGTAAAAAGCTTTAAGTTGGCCCCTCTCCAGGTCTTTGAACGAGGGGTCATCCACTGAGTAGGCCAGGAGCTGTCCTTCCTTCTCAATCTTCCTGCTCATCAGCATCCAGTTCTCCGTCATCAAGCCAGGATTCTGCTTCTTGAGACGGTCTCTGATTGTACCCTCCTCCACATTCTGTGGTTCTGGTACGTGTACTAGCACCCTAGGTCTGGCAGGAAGCTGTGTTGAGTCCACAACCCTCAACTCTGCTCCCTCCAGTCGCTCCCGAAGAAGCTCTCCTAGGGACGCTACCGTGTTTTCCAGCCATTGGGCCGTTCCGCGGTTCGCACAAGTCATCCACAGGACCCCTGCGCTGAACACGGTTCTATAGAACTGCAGAGGCTCCGTGCTGCTTGCCGGAGCATCGCATAGCACGTCTGCCAATGTGTTCTGTACCAGGTCTGATTGTTCCTGGGTCAGCACGGTGTCGGGATGGCGTCTGTTAATCACCGCCCGTCTGATTCCCGACACAGTATCGCTATAAGATCCAGTTGGTCTGGGAGGTGTCTTCGATTCGGACCTCGGTCTTTTCTCAACCGAAGTCTTTGGTCGATCCGCCTTGTCCACGCGTTCCGTTGTCCCTTTGGTCTTGCTCGGTTTCTCCGCAGTCCAAGTCCCTGCGGCCATCTTCCGAGCTTTCATAGCTTTCTTGCGCTGGGCTCCTGACAGCCTCTTGGTAGCGAGTCCTATGCCTTGCATACCTACCGCCAGTTGTTCCGCGCTATTTTCTTTAGCTTCTCCCTGGGCAGCCTCCTTCTGGTTCTCCGCCGGTGGTGTCCTCAGAGTCCGTCACCAAAGTAACCTCTCTGAGGGTAGTGTCGCAGGAGTTCGATTCGTCCGAGTCCGAACCTTCCTCCTTTACCTAAAACTTATGTTTGTGATTAGTATTCTCTGTGTCCATATTGATCCCACGAGTATGGGGGAAAGGGTGGTCAACGCCTGTGGAGCCCCCACACAGGCGCAAAGCTAGTACTCCGGAAGGTCGCCCGGTATTCCAGGAGTGTGAGCAGTAGAGACTGATCTTCTAGACAGCCATGCATCCCGTCAGCCTGCCCACTCGCCTTAGGATTTAGGTTTTTATTGAGGTTGTCTCCTCTCGGTCCGGGCGGTTAAGCCAAGACCCCCCACTCTATCCACCTGTGAGACATGACCACAGGGGAAGGAGTATGGTTTAACAGTATCCTTACACATAGTGTGACAGATACGCATCGTTTGTCCCTTAGCAGGCCCTTAGCCACGACACGACAGCTGGGCAAGGGGTATCTTTCTTAGTCTGGCACCTCACCTTCGACCTGTCCGGCATGGGTGACCCTACCGGTAGCAAAGCTACCGCCGGCTTAGCTCTCAGGTTCATTAGAGCACGCAAGCTCCCTCACCCGGCAAAGCAAGTTTGCCTACGTCAAGGTGAAGATACACGAGGGAGTAAAAAATGATTAGTAATCTGTTCATTATATTATTGCAAGATATTAATCTTTGTATAATCCACATCATTATCAATAAGTTACACTAGCAGCTATATCTATCCAGAGGATTCAGTTTCTTTATAATGTTTTCTAAATTCTTAAATAATTCATTATTAATGTCTGTATCCAAAGGAATTGTACTTAAAATGTCTTGTATTGTAGATTGCCCTGGCAATCTTAAAAATCTCTGATTTCTTTTATAAAGTCCAAGAGCAAATATTTTATTTTTTAAACTCCATCGCTGGCCATTTTTCTTTCTTTGCATATTAGCAAATTGCGATTTAATTAATTCTACTCCAGGATCACTTAAACTAGCTTCTCATTGTCTAGACAATTTGGTAGATGTTACTCGTAATGCAGCTTTCTACTTATGTTTTGCTTTAGTAATGATCTTCTCTAATCTAAAAATGGTTGTCTGTTGCGTTCGTGATAAATTATGAAGTGGTCGGCTCTTTTGACATAAGCTTTTCGTATACTTTATCTCACATTCCTGGAGTGCGCTATTTTGTTTTTTATAAAACAAACTGTTACTTTTATTCTTTTCCATACTTGATATTATTTCCAGTACGTGCTCGACTTTCTCGTGGTGGCCTTTTTTTCATTACAAAATATCTTCAATAATTGTAGAGTTAATATTCACAGCTGTTACGTTATTATTGAATATATGTATGTATCTGGTTCTGCAAATTTTATCAGCCTATGTTTCAATGTACTTATATGGATGCATATGTACCCTTTTCCACTTGTGTCGGACAATTCTGGAAAATACATTTTCAATACATTTGCCCATCTCCTTCCTCGTGAAGTGTTAGCATCAAATATAAAAACCATATATTTTGGAAACTATTTTTATCCAATAGTCTACAACGAACACTCGCACAGAACAGAATACAGCACGATTGATTTAAACATAATAAAAATTAAAGCAAAGACTTACCAAATGATTCTCACAAAACACTGGCACTTATAATCTGCAACAGCTGACAATGTGGTAAATGGCGGTAAATGTAACGGGTATTCGGTTACCCGTTACATTTAGCGCATGCACGAATGTTGCATTAGTTCTTACAGCTACTAATGGTGCGCTACCATCGTGCTTTGAATTGTGTAATACGCGTGGAAACTCTTATTTCCTTTCTCCAGTCTGCAACTGACTGTGTATCTCTTGTACTTACGCAGTAGACTAGACTCTATGGACTAGACCACAGTATAGTACCTATCCAGTAGAGTCACTCGCTACAAATTCGTGTTCTTACCCCTACCTGTTGAACGATGCGTCAAAGCCAGTGCGCATTAGTAATGTACACGGCTGCTCTGTATTAATACGAGCGCAAATGACCATTGCGCATTTATTCCCTGCGCAAATGACCATTGCGCATTTATTCCCCGCCTGTATATTTGCCCACTTATGTGCAAAAGCCAATGCTCAAAGAAAAACTCTGTCCGTGAAGATCAAAGGTGCCGACAGAGAGTGACTCTACTGGATAGGTACTATACTGTGACTAGACTGTGATATACTCATACGCGACCCCACTTCTTTGCGAATTTTCGTACCCCTTACCCCTTCCCGGCGTTATTTATCCTATTTCTCAAAACGATCGGTATAAACTAGATGGCAGTCAGACTGAACTTGTATAGACTCGGGCAAAGAGCTATAAACATCGTGTACAAGTTACAGCTTATGGAAATCATGAGGAACTGAAATAACGGGGAATATTCGATGTAATTCATATCGATATTTTCTAATTTAATTTACCTAACTATTATGCGAACGCGTATTTGTACCAAAATGTAACTGGGATTACTCGGATGGTCAATATGGCGCTTAGCAAGCCAGAAAAAGTTATATAAAAGTATTTAAGGTTTTACAATCAGGTCTTCTTATTCGGATAAAATTACATTGTTTTCTTCCATACACCGATTCAAAGTCGTGGTTATTTATTATCCATACAAACGGAACGGAGTTTTGAATCAAAACTTTGCAGTTGGATATGGTTGAATATAAACTATCACGTGAAAATAATTTTGAATAAATAAGATGAAGATCAAAGGTGCCGACAGAGAGTGACTCTACTGGATAGGTACTATACTGTGACTAGACTGTGATATACTCATACGCGACCCCACTTATTTGCGAATTTTCGTACCCCTTACCCCTTCCCGGCGATATTTATCCTATTTCTCAAAACGATCGGTATAAACTAGATGGCAGTCAGACTGAACTTGTATAGACTCGGGCAAAGAGCTATAAACATCGTGTACAAGTTACAGCTTATGGAAATCATGAGGAACTGAAATAGCGGGGAATATTCGATGTAATTCATATCGATATTTTCTAATTTAATTTACCTAACTATTATGCGAACGCGTATTTGTACCAAAATGTAACTGGGATTACTCGGATGGTCAATATGGCGCTTAGCAAGCCAGAAAAAGTTATATAAAAGTATTTAAGGTTTTACAATCAGGTCTTCTTATTCGGATAAAATTACATTGTTTTCTTCCATACACCGATTCAAAGTCGTGGTTATTTATTATCCATACAAACGGAACGGAGTTTTGAATCAAAACTTTGCAGTTGGATATGGTTGAATATAAACTATCACGTGAAAATAATTTTGAATAAATAAGATGAAGATCAAAGGTGCCGACAGAGAGTGACTCTACTGGATAGGTACTATACTGTGACTAGACTGTGATATACTCATACGCGACCCCACTTATTTGCGAATTTTCGTACCCCTTACCCCTTCCCGGCGTTATTTATCCTATTTCTCAAAACGATCGGTATAAACTAGATGGCAGTCAGACTGAACTTGTATAGACTCGGGCAAAGAGCTATAAACATCGTGTACAAGTTACAGCTTATAGAAATCATGAGGAACTGAAATAGCGGGGAATATTCGATGTAATTCATATCGATATTTTCTAATTTAATTTACCTAACTATTATGCGAACGCGTATTTGTACCAAAATGTAACTGGGATTACTCGGATGGTCAATATGGCGCTTAGCAAGCCAGAAAAAGTTATATAAAAGTATTTAAGGTTTTACGATCAGGTCTTCTTATTCGGATAAAATTACATTGTTTTCTTCCATACACCGATTCAAAGTCGTAGTTATTTATTATCCATACAAACGGAACGGAGTTTTGAATCAAAACTTTGCAGTTGGATATGGTTGAATATAAACTATCACGTGAAAATAATTTTGAATAAATATCACTTCCGGTAACCGGAAATAGGCATTATCGATTTTTTAAATAGCATGTTATAAAATAAATTACAAATTTAGCTTCTACTATAGATTTAACACATATTTCATGTATCATACACTTATAACTCGGAAATCGTAAAAAATACAAGCTAATATGTCTAATAAGGAATGATAGAGAATTATTAAGTGTATTCTACGATATATAGAATAACTATATATCGTAGAAGGCATCTTTTGTTCACGAAACTTAAGACCACAATAGCTAATTAAACACAGAAAACGAACAGAATCACACTTCAGTATCGACTTGCCATTGCACCCTACAGCCAAATTGGAATTATTCGACGATTGGAACAGTTTGAACATCTGACAGTTTTAAGTTCGCTACAAGAACACTATTGGTATATGGCGTAACGTGTGCAAACACTAACTACTTTCTAACTACTTCTATTATAGATCCATGGTATAATTACTAGACATGGCAATTTCAATACACATTTCAGCAACGTACATATACAATTCTGCACTTAATTTAAATCCAAAATTGCAAAAATGCTAAATAAGGGAAAAAATGGACGGTTAAGCGAGACATATTTATATATGTCACGACTGCATACTAATTTTCAATTCTAGCTTGCTTTCATTTGCACGGTTACCTGGCCTATCGGAAATGCGCTAACGCTCGAAATATCCCGGGCCATGGATGTGGTATAAATATGCCACCATTAATAACTACTGTGTAATGGAATATAAACAATGTACTAGGAATAGGCTATGTGACTAAATACTAAATAGTTAGTAAGAAATACACTCCCCCTCCCCTCCTCCTTCCTCCTCCTCCGTTCCGCTCTTTCCAGAGGAGATTGTAAGTTGTAATATATGTGTAACGGATGCTATTAAGTTATTAAGCTATTAATTATTTCCAGGAATTGCAAAGATTTACAATATGTATGAATCATTTTCTTGGAGGAACAACTCTAATTAAATCATCCTGAAAAAAATTTATTGAACCTCAACATTAAAAACGACACATGCTCAACTTAACCACATCGTTTAGGTTTTTGTGAAATTAAAACTATAATTATGTTTACTGAGTGCTGTTGTCACAACAACTTTTATTCTATTAATTAATGTATGTATATACAGTATTTTTCTGTGTGTATTTTATATCATTGAACTTTATTGTTGTGTGTTGTAAGTGTACTGACAAATAAATACGACAAAATCTACCACACAGCATTCATTATTTACCTACCCCACAACTAGTCTTTCCAAACAGTCACTGCCTTCTATTATTGACAAAATTCCGGGAACTAATCATAAATTCTATGGCACTTCAATTAGACTCTTATCTACTTGGTTCGTAAACCTTCTAATCTCTCACCAGTTCCGTGAGAATGCATGACGACACACAGTGAAATTAGCGCAGACATTTACCCGCTGTGGTTATACCTGTTAGTGGCGCCAGTCGTAGAAATTGCACCTTACTAATTAAGTGCAGTTAGAGTGAACTGTGTCTAATCCCTCAAAATAATCACTAAACGCACGTTGTATGTGAAATAAATGGTTTTAGTTATCTAATTTAATGGGTTTCCGCACTTGAAATTGCAGGGAATGTTAACTGTATTACATTTTTGGCACGTTCTCCCGTTCTATTTATATATATTTTTATAAACTTTCTGTTAATTCAATAAAATGGAAAGTATTTCAAACTACATACTTAAAGTAAAATATATAACAGAATTTAACCACTCGAAATTATCTTTGAATACCTAGGATTCTTTATATTCGATATCTCAGAAAACAGGAAACTTTTCGTTGATGCCCGTTTTATTTATAATTTTTTGATATTAACGCACCAGATCAGTACCTTTTATTGCTAACTTAGTTTCTTATGCTAGTTTAATTTTCATTAAAGTATGTTCTCTTGGTGCTCTAATTTCTTGATTAATGCAGGATAGCAAGCATGAGATTATCACTTGTATTCAGAATACAATAGTATTTTCTTCAGTTCATATTTATCTATATTAAATGCACTATGTTCAGTCTCACTTGTTTAGAGACAAGTTGTAATAAGTTATCACCCCTCCAATCTTCTTTTAATAATTGGCTTTCATATTTTTCTAATTCTGTAAAGGTTGCTCTTGATTTTATAGACCGCTACTGAGTTTTGGTTGAGTTGACAAATTTCAATGCTAATTTAGGACGTCATTAATTATATTATCCTTATTATTCCTGAAGTATCTCCACTTGTAGGTATTGTGTATGTCACTTCTGAACGTAATAAATGATTACAGCTTTACTTTCTTTATTAATAACTTTTAAATAACCGTTACATTCTTATCGAGAAAACATTATTACCCTACTCATATGTTACTACTTGTCCCGTATCGTATGTGTATATGACTTGCGCACTATTGTATCTTTTCATAACGCTAGATGGTGCATTCCCGTAGACAACATCTCCACCTTTATTTACACCTGGAAGGCGAAAACATCTTCGGAGGTTTGATGGCCCGGCGAGGTCGTTGATTCGCCGTTTCGTCTGCCGTTGCTCGTATCTGTGTTTCGCTGGTCCTTCTTGTTGGAGTCCTGCACGGCACTGGAATATTGTCTGGAACATTTTTCTTTGGGCTCCCGTTTATGGTAATAGAGTTTCTTGATGTCGCCGGAGGTGAGGCTTGCTGTAAAGGCTTGATATTGTTAGTGTACATGGAGGGATTTAAATTAGTGATTGGTATTTCGGTTATTTGAAGCAACGGTAAACATTGACTTGTTTTGTACGGAGTTTGGTTCGCTGGAATCGGTTATTTCACTTTTAAGCATTTGGTTGGTGTCGGACGTACGTTTTGTTGCCGGATTGAATGTACAGAACGAAGCTTCTTAGTTACCGTCCAATACCACTTCGTATTTCCCCCGTAATTTCTAGAAGATACTCTGCCCAATGTTAAAACTTACTTCCTGTCTTGGTTTAGTTACTTTTACCATTGTTTCTTGCTTATCTTCCACTCGTCGATTAACATCTGGTATCATACAGTCTACGGGTACGTATATTTCGATTTAAGAATAGGGTAGCTGGTGATGAACTAGTAGTAGCATGCGCGGCTTTCCTGTAATGTAGTAAAAAATTATTTAATTTTGATCTCACAGTAAGACCTGGTTCCCTCTCCAGTGCTCGCAAAGCTGATTTTATTGTTTGCACATAAAGCTCAGCTTGTCCATTCGACGCTGGAAAATAAGGTGCTGACAATACGTGCTTAATCCCATTATTCTTTAAGAAAGTTTCAAATTGTTCCGAAACCAACTGTGGTTGTCGGATATCTGTGAAACGGGTAATCCATATCGGCCAAAACATTCTCTCAAACATTCAATAGTACTTGTCGTCATAATGTTGGGTAAAATGTATACTTCAGGCCATTTGGAATATGCGTCAACAATTATTAAGTAATAGTTGTTTTGGAATGGTCCCGCGAAATCAATATGGATCCGCTGCCACGGTGCTCGTGGAAATTGCCATGGATGAACAGCGGCATTGCGTACTTGTTTCGCATTTTGCACACAATTTCTGGAATTCTTAGCAACATTTTCAATGTCCTGATCTATTCCTTTCCAATACACGTAGCTTCTGGCTAGTCCTTTCATTTTGACCATTCCTAGATGTCCTTGGTGTACTTCATTTTGGTATCATAACCCGGATTCCTTTTAATATGCACCCTTCTTGGATTGAATAGTTAGAAACATCAGTATTACTCCCAGTATGTGTTCCCATGAGTTGCCTTAACAATAGAGCCGTTTCTTCATCTTTCCGGGTCTCTTTTGCAATAGTTTTCGGATCTAGTACTGTATATAGCTGCTGTATTTGTAAAACTTCGGGCTCATCTACCTCTTCTTGAGCTGATCCGTTCGGAAAACGTGAGCAAAAATCTGCTGTTGCAAGAGAATATTGCCAGTGGTTTGTGGTCAGTGGACAATATAAAATGTCTACCATACAGGTAATCAAAAAATTTCTTAACTCCCCAATATATTCCCAGAGCTTCTTTATCTACCTCCGAATAATTTTTCTCAGATTTAGATAGCACTCTTGAAGTAAAAGCAATTGGACGTTCGGTTCCGTCCAAATATTGGTGCAAAAGAACAGCGCCAATTCCATAGCTAGAAGCATCGGTGGCTAGGATTAGCGGTTTGCTAGCATCGAATATGGCCAATACTTTACCACAAGCTATCTCCTTCTTAACCAAATCAAAAGCTTTCTGACATTTGTCAGTCCAAACAAATTTTGAATCTTTCTGCAACAAATCGTATATAGGTTTTAGTAAACTCGTGATATTGTGAATAAACCTTGTATAATACGATAAAGACCTATGAAGGATTTAGTCTCTGTAACGTTTGTCGGGGTTTCCGCGGCAAGTATAGTTTCTACCTTTTCTTGTGTTTTATGTAAACCATCAGTATCGATGTTGAATCTCAAAAACGAAATCTGTTTCTCATACAATTGGCACTTTTCTCTGTTTAATTTTAGCCCAATGTTACGACAAATTTTGAAAAAATGTTCTAATCTTTTCAAGTGCGTCTGTACATCAAATCGTTATGTCGTCATAAAAAACTTGAAGTCCGCTGATTTCTTTAAATACGGATTCCATACATCTTTGTCATAACGCTGATGCGTATTTTATTCCATACATTAACCTGTGTACCCTATATAACCCTTTACTGGTATTTATTTTAAGTAATTTCGAAGTATTCCTTGTTACGCGTATGTGCATGTAAGCTTATCGAACATCAAATTTGGAAAAAATCGTGCTTTCCGATAATTTGTATAAGCATTCTTCAACGTTTGGAATCGGGTACTCTTCTTGTTTTAGTGCTTGATTTAGCGTAACTTTGTAATCCCCGCACAGATGGATTTTACCGTTGTGCTTGATAACGGGCACCATAGGTGTTACCCGATCGGAAAATTGCGTTGGTGACAAGATTCCTAATGACTCAAGTCTATCTACTTCCGCTTCCACCTGTGCCTTTAAAGCATAAGGAACTGTTCTGGCCTCTAAGTAAATTGGTTTCGTATCTTTTTCCAAAAATAATTCAGCTTCGACATCTTTGAGGTAACCAATCTCATTTACGAAAATATCTTCATATGAACTGGTTAAATTGGTTATTTGTACGATTTCTTGGCTTCCCGTATCTTTAGCTTTAATTTCATTAACATTAACTAAGCTGATACCTGCTTGGAATAGCCATTCGCGACCGCATATAGAATCCAAATTCGCATCAATTATATAAACTTTGGAAGAGAATTCTTGCTGCCGGTACACTACAGTGACTTGGACAAATCCTAATACTGGTAAAATAATATTCGTCGGTAAAATTTCTTTTTTTAGTTTCAAGGAATCAAACGTATGCTTGGATATTATTGAATATGTAGATCCGGTGTCTACTTCCATTTTTAGTGAGCAACCATCAATTGACACAGTGACAAATATTTTGTTTAACGGGTTGCAATTACTATCAGTACTTAAAATTTCCGCGATTTCAGCTGCTTTATCAATTTCGAATGTTTCAACATTTTTACTAGACGCTTGCGCGTTTCCTTTGCTTTTTCTGCAGACTTTCGCAAGATGCCCTATCTTACCACATATCCTACATGTTGTACGTAAATGTTTACACTTAGGAGCTATGTGATTTTTATTTCTACACCGATAACAAATAATATTAGAACCATTCTCTTTTGAATTGTGCACCGGTGTTTTATTATTTTTGGCAGGCATTGAACGTTCTAAATTTTTCCCTGAATCTCCATACGTAATTTTATTTACGGTCGTGTCGCATTTCTTAAATAAATTTACTCCCTCGTTTGCTTGTTCATCTGCGAAGCATTTTTTATAACGTCATCTAGAGTTAATTTATCTGTTCTTAGAAAATAATTTTGGGTGTTCATTCGAATTTCTGAAATTATTTGATCCCTCCTCTCTTACGAAACCGCAATTCGTAGATAGCTCCTTTAAAGCTGATAGAAATTCCGACAACCCTTCCCCTTCTCTTTGTTTTCTCGACCTGAACCGTTGCCGTTCCGTACATTGTAATGGTTTTGGATTTAAGTGACATCCCAACAGTTTTACTAATGCATCAAATTTATAATCTAACGGCTTTTTTGGAATACTAAGTGTTTTTAACTTCGAACACATTTGTGCCCCCACGGAACCTATAAAATATCTTACTTTGTTATCCTCCGGTAAGATATACATCGTGGTAAAGCATTCGAACCTTTCAACGTAACTTTCCAAATCTTCCACTTGCGGATTGAATTCAGGAAATATCGGTATTCGTGTATTTTCTGCATTTCGTTCTGCAGTCGCCATTTTTCTGTTTTCTATTATTCCTGTAACCTCGTCGTAGGCTTTTAAATTCTCGTCACCACTTATCGTGCATGTCACTTGTGAACGTAATAAATGATTACACCTTTACTTTCTTTATTAATAACTTTTAAATAACCGTTACATTCTTATCGAGAAAACATTATTACCCTACTCATATGTTACTACTTGTACCGTATCGTATGTGTATATGACATGCGCACTATTGTATCTTTTGATAAGGCTACATGGCGCATTCTCGTACACATCAGTAGGTCAATGAAACAGCAAATTAATTAAATACTTGCATCAAAAAAATGCAAACACGGTAAATTTTAAGGTGAAAAGGAGTACTAGCTGTACAACGTTAGGTGTAAAGGGAATTAATGCGATTGCAGCTATTGCCGTTAGAATTAAGAAGACGTGAACCTTTTTTCGTATCTTATATGATCGTATATGATTCGTATCTTATATGATATATATATAGCTGCAATCCCATTAATTCCCTTTACACGGTAAATTTTAGAACTGATATCGATAATTTAAGCGTTATTTATAATAATTTAATTCACGCCCGAATTTTATTAATTTTAAGGTTTTTACTAGAGATGGGCCGACTATGGACTTGGCCGACCAGTCGACTAGACGACTAGTCGGCGCTGATATGGCCGATTAGTCGGTCGACTAGTCGGCAATGCCGATCATTGGTTTCGGTTAAGTTAGGTCGCATTCGTTTCGCTTCGTTCGTCCAGCAACTTGTCACGCGTTTGTGTCCTGACAGATTTTGTTTACATTTTCCGTGTTTCGCTAGCTGTACGGGCGTTTAATCAAATTAGTAATTAATTTTTGGTTCTTAAAAATATAAAACGTTCGTAAGTACTGGTGATTTTTTTTTTGTCCTAATATATTTAAGTGCCGACTAGTCGCCATATTTTGTTGACTAATTGCCGACTAATCACCGACTATAAATGTGGGGCCGGATAGTCGGCTTTCCCGATTAGTCGGCGACTAGTCGGTACATCTCTAGTTTTTACTAGGTTTTTTTGCGATGTTTTTTCCCTGGTACTTGAACAGAATTGTCAGAGCTTGACAAAAAATACATTGATATACGAATAATTCAATTCAGTTTTATTTGCTTATGAGTATTTTGACATATATTAAATGTCAATTTCTTCCACTGAAGAAGTCTTCTTAACGAAAACGTAATTTTATATGTTCTGGAATAAATTGGTATTTAATTAATTTGCTGTTTCATTGACCTACAAGTGGAAATACTTCGGGAATTGAAAGATAAGTACATAAAGGTCAAAAAATACATATATTAACTATATACATATATATATATAGAAATTAAAATCTAGTACATAAACGTCATAACACAGATAGGTAGATTAATTATAATTAATTATCAAATAGTCAAATAATTAAACGCGAATTCCGTAATTATCATATGAAAACCGCTGTTGAAAAATGATTAAAAACGGAAATATTTCCCAGTCAGCACAGACATCTACGTAAATTATATGTAAAATTTATGTTTCCCAAAAGTAAATATAAAGTGCATAATATATATTGAAAACGTAAAATATATGTATATATTATGTACAAATGTCCCACCTTTTTACGTACATTTTACGTAAATTAAATATAAATATTTATATATAACGTACACATAAAACATATGTAAGATGTATGTATAGTATACATGTATCTGCATATACAATATGTAAATTCTACATTAGTTATTTATATTTAGGAAAGATAGGGTAATTTCAGGATATGCTCTGTGGAGTGAGATGGCTAACGTCAATAATCCGAATATGTATTTGTAATGGACGTGAGTATTAGATTATTGTATACACCGTATAATAGTACGTGCAAACATTAACTAATACGAACAGCTATTATTAAGTAAGTACATATTTAAATCACTGGCAGCGACCATTTCACTCTCTCCTGAAATTACGCTATGAAGTTGCAGTACCTACATTTACTTAATGTTTTTGACATCACTGTTTCCGTCAGCAAACATCGATGTAGGATGTGGTTTTCATGATACATTATGCCGTAGTGGCAATATGTTTTAGCTTAATTCAACAGTAAAACAATAATGAATTCAAAGACATTAATAACTTCTGCTTGCAACTTCATATCAATAATAAAGGACCCTAACTGCCGGTTTTATTTGATTGGAAGACCAAAGTGCCTAGGATGTTCATTAAAACAACTGTTTTCAAAATTCAAAAATTTTTGCTATTAGCATATCATATCTCTGTTAGTTACATTGTTTCTTATTCAAATGTATTTGAGACTTTTTATTTATCATTCCGGTTTTTGCCTGCCGAAACCATTCCTTTACCCTGTCTTCACTCTTTCATTAAATATTGATTTGTGTGGCTCACTGCTTACAACTCCTACAAAGAAAATCACAATAAATATACATAAATAATTTTTGGGGCATCTGTATAGATTTTTATACAGTTCTTTGTTTCAGATGATCTTTAAAAGGTATACTTGTTTTACTTACGATTAATTAATTTAATGATACGCAAATTGTTGAGGCTGTGTTTCCCCTTCCTCCCTTCCCAGCTGAATAGGGCGGCAAACTCGTTGGTCACTAATCTGACAAGTATTCTCTTCAGAGTGTCCTACACTGTAACCCCTCCAACACGTTGAAGAAATCCAACCTGAAAATTTACTAAGACATCCAAATGCCTTAGTAAATCCATTTAGTCAGATTATTAAAAATTTATGTATATGTTCCTAAAAGAAATCTGTGACATTTTTCAATTTAACATACCTCAAAATTGCTGGAATTGGTAATAGATTTTATCTATCTCTAATAGAGATGTGCTTAGTAGATCTTTTCAGTGAACTAGTTCCCGCGAACTATTTCACTTCTGCGAACTAGTTCAGTGAACTAGTTCGTGAACGAACTAGTAAGCAAAATAATTCCTTCCCATTCACGCATTCACTCGCTTGCCTTGTTCACCAGAAACAGAATTGACTCGCAGCGCCCGTATCCACACGTGTCCTTAAGCATTCTTATAGGCCGCTATAACGCTAAATGCGGTAAACAGATGTTTATATACAATCATAATCCTTTGCAAGTGTTCAAGAGCAGACTAAATAATAGATTGAAAAACACTGGTAAATATAATAACCCACTATATCTAATACACAAATACACGTAATCATTCAAAACATCAGAAATCACAAATATTAAACTAGGGTCTATCAATCTACCGATACATGTTAGGTACATGCGAACTGCCCGCTTTATGTGTTTTGCTGTTTCGGCATGAAACCTTAATAGTTCGGCCGAACTAGTTCATTTCGAATCTGTGAACTAGTTCTTTTAGTTCAGCTCAAAGAATAGTTCTTTTTAATAGTTCGTTCACGAACTACACATCTCTAATCTCTAATCGGAGTGCACATTGGAAATTATCAATGTAAAGACAGTGTTCCTACGTGAAACCTATTAAAATTCAGATCTGGTCGCACGCAATTGACCTTATGTATTGTTATATTATTGTAACGTAACAAAAGAAATATTATGATGAACATATTCTTTATAGCAATATATAAATATATAACTTGCCTTTGCAGATAATCGCAGAAAAGTGTTCTGTGTTTACCTCTTTGCAAGAGTAACCAAAGTAGCCCACTACAAATGCAGATCGTAAAGTTACATTAATTAATGGAAAGTTTGTTATATAAAACGGGCAAAAAATATACATTTATATCTTGGAAATGAAGAGAATTAGTTATTAAAATATGAATTTCGAGGTTATGTTTTATTAAATAAATTTGTCATCGTAATTGGTTAAAACGGTAAAATGTTATTTGTATTTCCGCCCGTTTCCAAAATACAATGTTATGTTAGTTTATTGTGTTAGATTGTCTTACAGCAGAAAAGTACGAACTAAAGTCGAATCACACAATCTGTATATAAATACAAAACGATAAAACGGACATGGACGAAAACTACATGAAAACTACCACGACGACTAAAACAGGATCGCACCGCAGTGTGAGGTGTGAGTGGATACGTACATCACACATCCTGCATGTCACATGACTGACGCACGATATTTTGAATATAAAACATTGATACAGTATTACAATTCGTGGCGTTATTGCTTTTATTTAAATTTAATAGTATATTATGACACTAGTGCATAATCAAGCTTTTAAAGCACGAGTAACGAGTTTAAAGCCACGACGCGAAGCGGAGTGGCTTTAATTCTTAGAAGAAATCAAATCAATATTTTCAATACATGACATGTACCTATATGTCATTTGACATTTCCTGACATTTCACTGGACTATTAAACGCTTGGGATTGGCTGTTACCAAGCAACCTTTATACGCACACCGTGCGATAAAGGCCCGATTATGCACGCTTATGAGTGTGTTTTAATTGGTTTATGATGCATGCATACTAAATAAATAGTTATTTACGAACCAAGTGCGTGAAATCATATTTCGCGAATGAGTGACCAGTTTGAAGCGCGAGCCGGAGGCGAGCGCTTTATGGACACGAATTTGCGAAATGTTTCACGCACGAAGTTTGTGCAATATTTTTTGTACGAGAACTATAATAATAATACATATTGTTAAATACGTTATCGTTTATGACCATATTATTAAGGTTAGGGATTTATGATTTTAAAATGTCACTAAATTAATCAAGTTCCAGGAAGTACCAACTTTACTTTTACGCACTCGTGCTTAAAGTGACTTTTAACGCACGCAAATCGAATCGTGAAATGACAGGTTTTGATAAGCGAGTACAAAAACTATTTTTTAGTAAACGTAACGTTAAACTCGTTACTCGTGCTTTAAAAGATTGATTATGCACTACTGTCATAATATACTAATTTATATTTAAAAGCAAAATGCCGTCCATTCTTAATTTGGTATAAAATAAGAACAAATTCCAAAATACAATATGTATCAGAGAGTTCATTCAACTTTTCAGCAGATGTTAAATAATATAACAAATACCTAGTTGATAAAGTACCAAGAATGGTACAACTGATTTTTATTTACCAAGATTTTATTTATTATATGTAGATAGAAAATTTTCAGTGATGTCAATTTTACGTAAATATTTTACATATGTCTTTCTCATGTAGACATTAGATGAACATACAAATATAACGTATACATTTACATATAATATACATCTATACTATATATTTCCAAAAATCCGTGCTGTAACTGTATCTTTATCTTTAGTACCCTGTTTTTAAGTTCAGTATGATTTAAGAGCAAAATATTAATAATTACTGGTTCTTAAGCTATAAAAATTTGTCAACTTTTAAAGTCTATTATACGTATATGTTACGTTTAGTATTAGTATTGACATAAACTAGATATCTATGTCTAAAATATACGTAAATTATACGTATTGTGCTAACTAGAGTACATAAGAGATATTGAAACAAAGTGACTTCACTATAGTGACTTCCAGATGGTATAACAATGTAAATACAGCATACTGATTTTATTTTAATACATCTGAAGAAATAGTTTAGCGTTAACGTTTAATGGAAATCGTATGATAATTACCTATGTACTTACGTACCTACACTGAGAAAACAATATAAATAAAGCCATAAACCTACCTAGAAATTTCTACTTGCATTTAATACTAATTTAAGCCATTTTCTAAAAACAGAAGTAAATTTACTACAGATTGTTCTTATTTTTAAGTAAATGCTAGAAATAAGTATATTGGAAGAAATAAGCTTCATTCATACACGTTCTACGTACTATTGCTTAGAATAAAGATATATTTATACATCTCAAGATTAGCAATCCGCAATTCATAAAATCTTTCGTAGCGGCAATATTTGTGTACTAGTAGTAATACAATACGTGGGAATTTATATACCATAAATCAGACAAAGAATTATTCTACAATGGCGGTAGTTCGGTTATGTACGAATAGAGGCCACTGTAAGATATTGTCGGCAATATTTAGTATACTTAAACTACTGACAAAACTTTTCAACATCGAAAGTCAAATAAATCATTAAACCTGACAGTCTTTTGTACATCATCGAAGTAGTACATGAAGAACTTTCTTAGTGATGCTGTTCTGGGTATACCTAAAGGAGAGGATGACGTTAAGGTGTCCCACTCACAACATCATTTCTGCAGTGATCCGCATTCTAAACTGGAGAAGTCGTAACCACATGATGACTGATTGTGTTCTTGTCTTACATAGCGACATTTAATTCCACATAACAATATTATTTCTTGTAATAATCGTAATTTATACTAGTGGCGTTATTCAAAATTTCGATATACCATTTCTATGATATTTTCGTTGACAAATTAAAAATTTCAATGTACTGATTTTGCGAAACACTTTCTTACGAGCCCACATCCCTTGAAATCATTCAAGTTTAGTTACTTATCTGTTTCAAGCACGCCGAAATTTTTAAATTTAAAAATAAACAGGGTTCATTTAAATTTACTATTAGACTGAGAACAGTTTTGCCTCACACACGGCTATAAACTGTACCTACTTAAAGTTTAAGGTTGCATGACCAGTGGGGATGGAGCGAAATTCTCTCCATATACGGCAATAGTAATTTTATTTTAAATTTCGATGCAAGATTTCTTAAAAGTTACAGAAATTATTGATAAAAGAAAATTATTGCAGCAACAATCACGATATTGCTGAGATAGTGACATATTTGAAATCTTAAAATTATAAGAAAACAAAAACTAGTTTCAGTTCAATTTTGATGTGAATCTTAACTTTTATATTTTTTGTCTAGTAATTCCTACTATAAGTACCTTTAATCACGTATATTTGTAATTTATAAAAATCTTGCATCGAAATTTAAAAGAAATTTACCATTACGTATATGGAGAAAATTGTGTGCCACTCTTGACTGACCACGCAGTCTTAATACATATTGTACTGGGCGTTTTGATTTTGATGAATTGATTTGTTGATTAATTTTTGTTGAGCTGAGTTGCTCGTTCTCAGGGTTTTGGCGGTTTATTAGACTCTTTTCTCGCATGCACACACAATTGAAACACAGGTTTTGTTGGTATTAAAGAATTCAATTTTATTTTTTGTTTTTAAATTTCGCGCCTTAAACGAGGTAATGATATGACAAATTTTACGTTGCTAAACTTTTTTTTTTAATTTATTTTAACTTAGAACTTCGAACTATCTTCACTATGTGTTGACAACTAGTGTCTAATATTTAAAAATTTATAAAATAACAATATAATTTTTAAACAACTGGTGTTTTTCCCAGGTAAGTCCTAGCAATTGCTAATTATGTGTTTCTAATTAGAAAATTGTTTTGTGTAACGTGTTTTTAGGTTAACTTTTTATAACAAATATAACTCATTACGCTATGATTAATATTAACGGATTAAATAGGAGGATTCTCTTTATCTTGGTGAGTACTTTACTCTTTTTGTTTGACTAATAATGACTAATTTGGTCGTTATCGACTTGCAGATTAAATTTCTTTTATATTTTAAAAATGAATTTTTTGTTTATTTATTTTTCTCTACCACTTATCTGTTAAGGGTGCGTTCGGATTTGTCTTAGTCAGGAAAATAGTCAGGATCGGGATTTTGGACTGGACTTTCCGCGTACGGCTAGAATTTCAGACTGGAAGTGTTGTTCAGGCCTTCAACGTGGAAAATATTCTCTGGCTCTGCCTCGGAATGGAAATGATCTGGTCCTGGTGCCTCGTAATTTAACTTACTTTAAATTTCTCGTGGAAATATTTTATGTAATGGATCGTATCCCTTTGGAATGTGGATATTTTATTTGACTCTCGGATAAGGAAAATATTATGAATTTATGTTTGAAATTATGTTTTTTAATTTATTGTTTATTTTTCAGAGCGAAAATGGACATAAGTCTGGATGCGTTGGTGGTTCCGACGCGTCTGTTTTTAATATTTTTCTCTGTAGTAATACCATAAGAGCTTTGAATTTATCGATAATTTCACGAATGCTTGTTGCATAGCGACGAAGACGAGTGTCAATTTGACAAGCATTTAAATCAATGGAGTGGTTTAATTGTCAAATTGACACGAGTCGAAGTCGTTATGCAGGAAGTATGAGTGAAATTATCGATTTTAATTCAAAGCTCGTATGGTATTTGATTAGATTATTATACGTAATACAAAATGAAATTTATCTAAACTCTTTATTTATTAATTCATGTATAAATTACCAGTTTTTTGACAGAACTTTAGAAATGTCTATCCTTATTAACCGCATTTCCATAACAACGCCTAATTATTCTACTATGAAAATTATCGATAAATTACCGCTATAATTTCGAGTTGCTTCAGTAATACGCGAATCTGATTGGTTTATATTTGTATGTGTAAAATAATCAAGAAAGTATTTTTTTGTAATTCATAGCTGTCTGATTTTTGATGACAAGACGTACAATTGTACTAAAGAATTCGGTCGTTTGGATTGGATTCTCGGGATCAACGAAATAAATTTAAAATACCTTTGGAAATTGTATAAGAGGGTGTCACGTGAGTAATTAAATTGTTGAAGATGATTTTCCATTTTGAAAAATGTAAGTTTTGTGAAATGTCATTTGGGTCACCTGTCAGTTTTTTAGTCCGGTTTGTTATACATGTCGACAACTTAAATCTAGTTTCATATAATTCTATCAACCTAACAATTTTAATATTTTTAAAATTAAATGTCATTACATACTTAATAATTATTTTATCTTTGGAATTAAATGTCGTTACAATATATATATATATTTCCACTACTAGCGTTAGAAAACGTCTTTATTTGGTATGTTTTCGGGCCGAGAAGATGAATTTCTCTCCTAGTAGTCAATAATAAAAATTATCTCCTACTAGTAAATAATAAAAACAATTGACAACAAAATTATGATTTATTCAATAAAAATGTATAGAATAGAAATAATTATAATATAAAACCATAGATGTCGTATAGATGCACGAATGAAATCCGCAATTCAAGAAAAAAGGTTAGGTTAACATTTAACATAAATAAACAAAGTAGGAAATACGTAATTTGGTAAACACTACTTATTAAAATAATAATTAATAGCGCAATTATGGTAGCTTATGTTAATTCCTGACGTACTGGCTTGTAATAAAATCTCGTACACCTAGTTTTACCTATATTGATTTCACCTTTTGTGACATTTCTAATTTGACGTTTCATTTCCAAAAGTACACTATTTTTATAAGTCACCATAACCTCTATGCATAGTGTGTCACATCCGTCAAATCTAAAGTCAGCTTACATTGAAAAATAATCTTAAAAAATTAGCTTGCTTGACATTAAGGTGTACGAGATTTTATTGCAAGCTAGTGTACCAGTATTTTTGATACTCTATTTGATTTGCTTCCTTGCGGATTTCTGAAGGAGTACAACTACTGTCTGACATTTTTTTTTGGTATTGTGACAAGACATGAATAAAATCTCAATTTGACATTAAATGTTTATTCATTTGTTTTTACAGACTAACATGTTTTCTATGGATATCTTAAATTAAACATTTATCGGAACGGCTTATTATATTACATTATTATTGAGAAAGCAGTTAAATATGCTAGTAGTGGAAAAAATAGTATATAAACCACGGCAGAAAAGATTTTTCTCAGCCTCTTAGCCATTATTTCCCTCGACGCTTCGCGTCTCGGGAAATAATGCTACTCGGCTGAGAAAAATGTCTTCTCTCCCTTGGTATATAATTACTATTACGCTTGCCATTGCTGTAAATTTCTCTGTGTGATGGTGGATACTTGTGGGCAGGATTAGAAACAAATCTTTTGAAGCTTAGGAATGTAAATATAATAGACCAGGCGATTTGACCTATTTGTTAAACCCCAGTGGCAAATTTATAATTCAAGTAGAAGCGACTCATACTGTTGAGAGCCAATAGAAAATAATGATGGCCTTTTGGATATTGCGATCTGAAATGAACTAGATAAAGGTTGTGTACATCGAGTTATGTTACTGCTTATGTTATTAACACTAATTTTATTAATTTATTAACTAGATTTACTTGTAAACTTTGCACTTGATTCACTTTAAATAGACCATTAGGTCTAAAGACAGGAAGGGTGTAAATTTTGTGCAAACTAACCGGTTTCGATTTTTAGCAGCAATCCGCTTCATTATTCTGTGTGATGACAACAAAGTCGATCTCGTAAATATTAGAACACATTTGGACACCCATCATTACCATTTGCTTTCTGTCGGGCTGATTAAAATGTCAAAAAAATTGAATTTTGTCTCGATAAGGGGAATGTTGGCGATTTATATAGAGAAACGTTATCGATCGACAGGTTTGCTTTCTTCCTATTACGAGAGAAAACAGCTGCGAGCGTCCGGTCCGAACGCTGACGAGAAAATAAATTGAGAGGTCGATACAAACAAAAAAGAAGCAGGAGGCATCACTGGTACAAAAGAAAACGTTTATCGCTAAAATAAAAATGCGGCAAAGGTCAGAGATGTTACTGCAATTTAAATCAATCAGAAGGACGTATAGATGACGTTGAAAGAAGCCGACAGAACAGTAGAGATAAAGTCAGTACAAAACAAGAAAGTTAATGAAGTTGTAAATATATAGTGTTTACCAGAAAGTATAGTGCTTTGTGTATGTTTTCTATTTTGAACACGGTCTACAGAAATTGCTCACACAGTAAAATTATTATTTTTATGTATTTTATTATAAAGACAGTGCACGCTTGCAGCGTAATTTGGTTTTAGATTGGTAAACGATGTTAGGATAGTCGAAAAATGGCGATAATCTAATAAAATTTGAGATGACGGTGATATGGCAATGCAGTTGTTCAACCTTGTATCATATTAGTATTCTGTTTTTTGTATGCTGCTTCCATTACAGTATAATAAAGTGTGCTTTGCTCGTTTAGGTGACG
The DNA here is from genome assembly GCA_023690525.1 of Holotrichia oblita. NCBI lineage: Eukaryota > Metazoa > Arthropoda > Insecta > Coleoptera > Scarabaeidae > Holotrichia > Holotrichia oblita. The sequence goes on along the minus strand of CM043019.1, from coordinate 62,456,725 downwards.
TAAAGGCCTACTTTACTACATTGCAGTTTTCTGATAATTTATAAAAAATTAATATACTAATCGTCGTTTTAAATATCAAATAGAAAGACTTGATGTACAATGAAATCGTTAAGTTAACTGTTAGTACAACCAACGCCAAAGAAACTAAATTTTTAAAGGTTTTGAAATGAAATATAGTCTCCCTTGTGGCATTAATAGTTTTCATGTCTTCCAATTTCGATAAAATTATTTAGCGAAACTATATGGCTATAAATATGTATAGATTCAAACATCTTTAACCAACCACAACATTTTCGCAAAAAAATATTAGCGGAAGTGGCGCACGCGAAAAAAGAAAAAGTATAAAATGCGCTTTTCATAACGCATTTTGAGCACTCATTTGTTAGAACACTCGCCGCAAACGACTTATTTTCCGAACTTGAATTTATGTTCAAAATGGCGTGCAGTGTTTAATATATCGCGTATGTTAATATATCAATATTCAACTATTTATTACTGTTGATCCGGATCGACTAGCTTGAGTGTCAACAGGTATAAGTTTGTAGGGTTCAATATTAAGGCACTTGAACATTCGATTATTCTCTGGAGTTACCTATGGCCCGAGTGCCTCACACGGAGATCGTAAATCCCGACACCCACCCGCTTTTGGTTTGAGCGCGATGTCTCGTATCGCCTAAATTAACAGAATACAGCTTTGCTACTGCTTTGACGGCCTGTAAACAGATCTGCTTGTAACGGCAATGTATTTGATAGGTGTTTCTTCAGTACAAAAATACAAACGAGCCTGGTAATAAGTAACAGGTTGTACGTAATAATATATAAATACTTACTGTTCTGTGAAATATAGTTTTCTATGTGTTGAGATGGTAACTTCCATTCGCAATCGGCTGCTACAAAAATTAAATAAAAAAGGTTACTTTACACATTTTCCCCACACTGCTCTTATGTATGTATAACATATAGTTACGCACATAATCGACAAATAGACGTTTAACAGTAATTCTTAATACTAATTATGCTGGACTTAATTACGTTAAACACAAAAACTAGCACAGTGTAATGAATATTACATTTGTATAATAATTCTCTGGCAGTTGTCCCCGATTTATTAAGACCTAAGCTACTTACTTTACGTATTTTACGCACGCGACTAGCTGACGCTGGTTTTCCTCCAAGGTTCGTCTCTTAATGATGTATGTATAAGCATTTTGTTCAGAGTGTTGCTCTAAATTTTTACGTGTACTATTAGTGTGATGTGTAGGTATGTGTGATATGGTTTCAAAGAAATTAGAAAAACGATAGTATTGAAGGAGTCTATAAATCGGCATTATTAAGTTTTTCAAGCTTGGAAAAATGAGCTTCCTTTGGTAAATACGCGTCTAATGAAGGTTTATCCAGCTAATGACACATAGGTAGAACATGTAATACAATTATTTTAAGTCTGTGTTTATAAGAGCTGTAACAGTGGCGGCTGGTCCATAGGGTCATTTGGTCAAAGACCTCCCAAAAATTGTGACAATATATAAAGAAATAGGAGTATTAATTATTACGTGTTTTATTAAAATAGGTAATTTACTCGCAAATATAATTAACTTAAAATTTATCGGCCGTCCCTCATATTCCAACCTCCTGAACGTTGGGCTGGCGGTGCGAACTGTCCTCATTGTATTAAAGCTACGCGGAAATATCCGAAGAACTCGCAGCGCCCGAACCGACGCGAACGTACGAAGCATATAATCTGGTTTGGGTCATAAGCCCACCCATACCATTGGTCCATTGGCACTGACCGCCAAGATTTAAAATGGAACTAGTGCAGCTTTCTATATTTTAGGGAGGCAGAATAGTTGATATTTATCACGGTAGATGGAACCCTTGAAGAATAAAATTGGAATTGCAATAGTTTGCTATTTAGGTTATGTTATTATTATTTTCGTACTATTTTGATTATTTTTAATTGCGAACAATTCAATAGTTATAGTTTAATATAAGTGTATAGGGTGTGAAAGCTGTTGTCAAACAGTTTTATAACAGTGGCTAATAAAATGGTATGCAGCATTTTAAAATATTTAAAAAATGAATATTATAGCCTTCGATATGTGTTCATGGGCTAAAATATCAAAAATTGTAAGAATGTAAAGAAATGAATTAATCTTAACGTGATGTGTCCTGTCCATAGTGAAACAAACAAAGAATTTTTAAAATTTAATAAGGTTAACAATATCTTCTGGGGTGCAACACACTTAATGGCAAGTTTTAACAGGTGTATTACTTGTCTAAAAAGCAAAGGACATGATATTAATAATGGCATATAATAAATATGCTAAATCACTAACATACATACATATAAAATAATTCTTGTATGCACGAGTTGTGTAATATACGTACAATAAATCTTACAGAAATGAAATCATGGTATTGTAACCTCACTTAAGTTTTTGTCATTATATTAAAAACAGTTTTAATTATCTAACATGTGATTTTATAAGCAGATTTGTCTTGTGAGTACATTACAGAATTTTATACATTCCAAATGGTAGGAAATATATCGATGGAATATATTAAAAATTTGTTCAAATATGTAACCGTATTTACAGTATACATATTTCCAATATTTTTTTTATATATTTTAATGGAATATTTCTCATTTGAAAATGTACAAAGTTCGGAAGAGGAAACATTTTATTTTAAAGTTTTACGTTTTCTGAAACTGTCAACTTTAACTTTACTATGCACACTGCCAATGACAACTGTTGAAAGTGAGCATTGTTTTTCGACCTTCAGAGGGTCGTTTACCAGCTGATTATTTTACAGCGGTGCCATATCTACATAATACTATAACTCGTTTGCTTGATTTTATGTCAATATAATTTGAAAATTGGGCTTCATACACATATTTCTACAAATGTTTTACATTTACATATACAATTTTCTCTATTAATATTCGGTATTAACTTCACAATCTCTTTTCCCGTTACAGGCTGTTACCTTGATACGGGAATCGAGATTACAGTATTAATTTTTAGATTTAATTACTGAAATTTGCTATGAGCATTCAAAATACGTCTACACATGTGTGTATGGAGGCCGATTTTAAAATACGTTTTAAATAAATTATAAAAACACTATATTATGAAAAAATTTAACTGTGGCAACATCGCCAACTGTCAAACAGTAGTCGGGCCTCTTAAATAGAATAAAGACCTTCTTACGCAACACCATGGGGCAAGACAGATTATCCGCTTTAGCGATGTTGAGTATCGAGAAGTCATTTGTAAAAGGAATATGCGATTTTAACGAACGTGTTATTCAACACTTTTCCACTGCTAAAGGACGAAGGGTCCATTCTTCGTTGCAGTTTAAGACTATTTAAAGCGGAATTTAAAGGTAAAATATTTATATTTTTTTAAGTATGCCTATTTTTTAAATTTATTTTTGACCTCCCAGTATAACTGACCACGAGCCGCCACTGAGCTCTAATGAACCAACTATGTGTTTCCTCATAGTTGGAAGCATATACTTTGGACACCTTCCTTGTTCAGATGAAGATATAAATTTCTTCTTAACGTAAACAGCACAAGCAGTATGCCAGTGAAATAAATTAAATCTATTACAGCTATCAGAGGTAGGTTTTGTCTTTTTAATACCGTAATCAAAGATACCAGCGGTAGTTATTTTTGTCAAAAACTGTCTGTATGATTGTTTGTATCACATTATTGATAACTTAGTAACTAATTTTGACGAATTGCAGAGTTATTCCAATGCTTCAATTTTCTAAACCTGTGTTGTTATTTTTGTTTTTCCTTAAGATAAACATATATTATTGTTATTCACGAAATCGGTTCGTTAAAACTTTTTTGATTTTCCTAAAATATTACAATTCTGAAAACTTGTCGTTAAAGATAGTGTCATCCGATCTTACTGGAAAAATTATTTACGCTTTTGTATCACTTCCTGTTTACCCGAAGTTGGAGTCAACTTTCTTAATTTAAATTCCCTAGTATATTCTTTACGAGTTTTTTAGATTGCACATGCAATTCTGCATCAAAACTTATTAAGGTACAATATATCCAAAGTCAGCTGTTTTTGAGTTATTCATTTTTTTTTCAAAAATACGGCAAACTGCAACGTTGTGTTAAAAGCACTATATTTCGACAACTACTGCAGAAAAAAAACTTCAAATTTGACGTATTACTAGCTACTATAGAGTATAAAATCTACGCCTCCAAAATTATGTCTATGTCTACAGGGCCGTCTAAAATTAACGCCCATTTCAATAAAGTTCACATCGGTGAATCACCTTTTTTTTAATGGAACAGCCCACTTAATAATTCTGTATCATTCATTATTAACCATATTTGCGTCTATCCTTTACGGTTTACGAGTTATTAGTGCCTTCTTGATGAAAGTACGAAACATACGCCTTTTTAGCGCATTTAAAATCTCAGTAATCCGTGAATTTCACAATATGTAATTGATATTGTATTTATATTATAAATATGCATAGTTTATATCTCTCTGATGACAATTCAATAGAAAGATGTAACAAATCTGCTGGTTATGAATTGCTATGATCAACAAATATACATAAATCCATGGCAATCTATCAAAATGGTGGTGGATACGTTTGGCATGTGTTCAAGTAGGTTTGTCACAGACAACACATATTACGAAGCTAGTGATTGTGTTGCATAACTAACAGCACTCCCTTTGCCGATGCTGTGTCCAACCCCTCTTAAAAAAGCTAGTGATTGCATATAGAGTTGCATATCTAATTCTGTGTGATCTGTGAATATACACATACACACTCCTTGAAGTACGTTTCTCTGTTGAGTAAGAACTGCAAATGCAGAATGATAGCAATTTAATAATCTGTTATGCTTTTTAGCAGAGCTTTATAAATTTACAGAATGCAAAATATACCAACTGTTAAAAGGTTTTTGGAGCATAGATATGGAAATATGAATTGAATTTTAAGACATCATCTGTATAGGTATATAGTTATATACAGATATAAACAAAAGATCTGACAAGACTGCGTAACAGCAACGTGATATGTATTACTGACGTGCTTCGTTTGTAATAATAAATTGACTATAGAGTAAAGTAATAAGAATTTAATGTTATTCTATTAATACAGTATCTACACGTTGAATTAATATGCTGTTTACTGCGTGTTTTTATATAATGAATAAAACGTATTCTTTGCAGTACGGCATAAGGACGGTGGCGTAACTTTTACAGATAGTGCTTACCGCATTTACTTTATAAGCACCAGTTTGAACTGATTACTACTGCATAACATAACTCACTCTGTAGTTTCGAAATCGTACAGAATTTCGCAAATAGTGGCTGAAAGACAAGTATAGATGGCTTTATGACAAATAAAAGCATACATAATTGGTTCATGAATAATGTTCTAATGGCTTAACTGTAATTTCGATTGAATAGTAGCCATATAATATTAACGCAACTTGTGTTAATTAGGAAACATTGGATCCTCAATTTTGAATGTGAAGTAATCAACAGAAAGATGTTTACAACAGTCATTTTGTTTTCATAAAAGCTACAGACATTTATCTAATACCTAGTTTTGTAACGAGAAAAATGACGAAGTTATTCACATGCATGTGTAGAGTGTGAGTTTATCAGCATTCTATTCATTGTAAAAAGAGGAAATCTAGCCATGCCCATATTGATCGGAAATAAGTGCATCTGTAATACATTGACCCGCTTCAAATCTTAATTATCAGCTTATACAGATGTTATATGAACGTGAATACATTGACTCTCTATATATACAAAATACACAATCGTATGTGGTTGGTCTTCAATTGAATTATTTAATGCTGTTATTAATATTAATTAAATGAAATTTCCAGTGAATGAGGCGATAAGTATGGATTGCATATTGGAGAGAATTTATGGGAGAGAGAGAACAACCCGCGTATCGCACTGTTTGTTTGACCCCAATCACACAGTACATGATAAATATTTTTACTTCAGAACACTCAGAACCGAGTCTTCTTAGTGATTAATAATTTTGTTAACATATTCATTCATGTCGTAATGACCGGCATCAATTCAAACATAAATATTTTTAATCCAATCTGTACGTTATGTACTTCAGTAAATACATATGTGTATATTTTGTGTGAATGTAAGTATACTTGTGCAGTCTGACTACCGAATACAACGATTTTGTTTTGCTTGCTTTCTCGCGGTTCTTATGATTATGGTTTTTACACTCGATTAAAAGTCAAGTTATACATATGTACTCTAGCATAAATACGCGATCATTTATTTCAGAGGTTTACGAGAGTCAAGGTTCAATATTTCATAATCACATGTAATTCATATTCTATTCTTAAACTTTGCACATCGTATAATTAATTACTTATCACATTAGTTGATACTGTGTATTTCCGAAAGTACTAAGTATTAATTTTTATTACTTAAACTTTTCCAATTTAGTTTATACATACATTTGATTTGTTTTAACTATCTACACTCATTTGTATGAAAAACTGGTAAAACTAAAATATTTCAATGTAAATCAGTCAACTGCCAGAATAAGACAGTAAATATATAGGTACAGAGCAGTCCAATGAAAACGATCCGCCATAAATAAGTCTGGGGCAAAGCATGCTTTTGTCTTGGCGAAAGAGTTTTCCTCTTCAAACAAAATTCGACCTGTCTCGGCGCTTTTTCGAATTTCTTGACGTTTTCAACTTATTTAGGGCGAAGGGTTTTCATTGGAATGCTCCGTATAAAAAACCAGATTAATCAAAGCAAAATACAAAAATTAGGAACGAGAATTGTAGGTATTTTTCATATAAGCGAGTATACATTAGTGGCGATTCACATAGAGGAGTTTCTAATTGTTTAATATTTTCGACATAGTCGATGATATGGTATAAAACCATAATCAAACATTTGATCTTTAGCTACTCTACTGGTAGTGTCACCGAAAGAAGGCTCCTACATGCAAAATTTAATGCAATGACTATTCTGTATCTTCGCACTAAATGACATTGATTGGTGTTATAATAAAAGTTGATTCACCGTAGCTAAAACTTCAAATCATTATGCGATTCAGGTTTTGCTCTAAAATGTATACTTATACGGAATATTCCCCCGGAATCACAATCAGTAATTTACATTTGCTATACTATGAACGCCATATTTCTTAAAAAAATATCTGTTTTGTATGAATGCAGAATTAAAAACGACTATTCAAAAATAGCGACAGACACACGCTCAAACAAACGACAGCACAAAATGTATGTAGTATTGGTTCGGCTCCAGTTCAAATGTCTTGAAGATAATCAATACTTTAGCACATATACCGGTCGTTTTGAGAAATATGATAAATAACGCCGGGAAGGGGTACGAAATTTCGCGTATGGGTCTATAACGCGGCATCGATCGATGGCACAGATCTGTTAGAAAAAAAATCAAAGGAAATAAGCTTCTAATCTCATCATACGTATTCCCTTGAAAAATCCATATAATAATTTCAATTTTCTCATTTACTAAAAATAAATCCATTATGAACGTAGCGGTGTGCCTTTGTGACATGCATTTCGATGAGATTACTGTCGACTACCGACTGCAATTGACTGATGTGAGTATCTCTTGTACTTTCGCTGTAGGCTAGACTGTGATAGACTCATACGCGACCCCACTTCCGGGCGTTATTTATCCTATTTCTCAAAACGACCGCCGGTATATATATTATAGTTGTATTATGTTTGTTTAAGGTTTTTCAATCTTGTTATTAATTATAATTAATCCGTTAAAAAGACATTATACAACTAACATAAAATATATTTTATAGCTAGCGTTCTATAAGACAAATATGATGGAAAGTAACAGTAAAAAATAAACAAAAAAGATTTTTAAATGTAATTATTTCATACTAATAGTTAGGTATAACATGTATAATAGTATTCTGATTATCAAAATAGAAAAGTGCCTAAAATAGATAATAGGAAAAAGTCATAATAAAACTAATAAGAAGAAAAATAATATAAATAAAAAAATATGAACATATTGTAATCTTGTATAATAACGACTTGTATCTATTTCTTGCTGCCATTTTCGGGTAATGAAGATTCAATTAGACTGATATTTGAATTTTAAAGTAAGATATATATGTACAGTATCTTTCTAAAGTAATGTCTCCCCTTGCTGATGGATTCATATCAATAATACTTTCCGCTTAGCGTATTATATGTATTCATCGGACATCTTCGGCAAGAAAGAAGCCGCAGGGGATACAATATACATCGAACGTGTATATAATCTGTGTAATTATAATTTTAAATCTCGATATGTGTATTTACCTGCTAGCGGTAAATACCACTTCATTAAACCCTAGTTTTATACCTGTGATGGTCAGTTTTCCTAAATATATAATATATAACGTGTATATACTTTCAGTTATTATTAGTCTTCCAGACTTTTATTAGAGACCATTTTTAATGCATATTATAACAACATACTTATTTGAATATTAAAATAATACTCATTTTATTGAGGCATACACGTTTATTGGTGGACAAATCTCACAAGAAATCCGTCCCAACAAGGATCTCTTTTAAAGTAAAAACAAATAACTGATTTGAATTCCTGTTAACCGGAAGTGGGCATCAACTTCGATATTTTAAATAGCATGCTATAAATTTAATTACAAATTCAGCTTCTAAGCTACATTTTACACATATTTCATGTGTCCTATGCTATAACCTAAATATGATACCATTCCGTTTGAGTTATTCGCAATTTAATTAAAAAAGGGACAGATACCGATCTTACTTTATAGTGATATTACGTCACGTAGGAGTAGAAGAGACAAATGAAATTTTGGATATACACAGCTAATATCGTGTAGTTATACAGAGTTTGAAGTTCTTCTCTGCAATATTATACAGCGTGTTTAAAAACAGTTGCTTACAAAAAACTTAAAAATTCGGAAAGTCGCTTTTTTTTAATGCAACGGTATATATTTTCTTAGATATTCTGATTTTACAAAAGATTATTTTTAATCTATATTAGGTGTTCCTATATCTAAAATGGAAGGTGAATAAGGTCTAACGATTTAATTAGCCTCCGTACCTAAAATGCTCAGACACGTCAATTTACGGAAGCAAGGGTGCTTAGCTTATTTGTTTTACATACTTACTTACTATGTATTTTGACGTCCGTCATTTTGGTTAGTCGTTTTCGCATAACAGCGAAATATATCTGCACCGGTATAATAATTATCATGCCCAATACGAGAATGTATTTTACAAGAATAAGATAGTATATTAAAGTATGGGTGGACAATCGGATCGTTAAAACACGCGCGATTTTTGAAGCACGACAGTGGAGTGCTTGAAATATAGCAAGTGTATATTGGTGTACCTAATTTTAAAAACCGAGGATTTAATCTTTCATATAATATCAATTGCACATTTCAACATTCCTTTAAAGTAAGAGTTTTTTCGATAAAATTATTATAAAATATCTCATTGCAGTTTTTGACAAATTTATTAATAACTTTTTATTTGTAAAAGGTTGTTTTGTCAGATCAATTAGTTGACATTTATACTTCACCTATTTTTAAATTGTTGACGTTGCCCCTAGTAACTTTAAAACGTGTGTTTTAATGATTGATTTACTCACGCGTTTGCATGTTTTAAACAAGCAAAATGGTTTACCAATAAAAAAATTTATTACAAAACATATTATAATCTTAGTATTTCTTGTAATTTTTATTTTACCTGTAATAACATATAGATTGTTGTAGCTTCTGTACAATACAATACAAGAAGATTTTCCCAAACTACTGTTTGGGAAAACCTTCTTTATTAAACCCAACTCTCAAGTAGGGTTTAAGAGACAATTTTTAATGAATATTATAACAATATACTTATTTGAATATTAAAATAATATTCATTTTATTGAGGTATACACCTTTATTGATAAATCTTACAAGAAATCCGTCCCAACAAAGATCTTTTTTTTATAGAAAAACAAATAACTGATATATTGCAAATCCATTATTATCCCTTTAATAGTGTCGTTTCGAAGAGTCTGGTACATCGTTAATCTATGATTACAAAATGCAATATTTTGTAATCATGGGTTTAAATAGAGTAGATAGATGATAACGCAGTTAGACAATAAACCTGCTTACATTAATGCCTAGTTGTGTAGTTGTCATTATAAAATATAATTTTATAACATATAATAGTGCTTAATCTTTAAAATCATTGAAGATACCTAAATATTAGATTTACATATCGGTTAATTTAAATTTCAAACATTTTCTGTGTTTAATTATAAGTGGATTAAATAAATCGGATCAAATCGGTTTCTTCTCTGTTTAAAGTGGTGGAACCTAATGTGAGATTTTAATAAACAATTTGAATTTACTGTGGATTATAGTAGGGAAACATAATACAATAGACAAAATAACACTTTCTTTAATAGATACATATGTTAATTATTAGAAAAATCTTGTAGACTCGGCAAATACATGAGTGCTCGCCAATCATCAAGAGGCTGTTCATAATAGTGCTTAATGTTTGGGAAAATCTTCGTGCGCAAAATTATTGCAAAAATATCGTGAACTCTATATATATATTTTTTTGTTTTGAGTGAGGAAAAATGCCTAAACGCACCATCAGGGACGAGACCCGTCCCCGGTGTGTGGGGCTCGCACCCACTAAAAAACCTCACTTTGTTAGGTGTAGAATCCATCCCGGAACCGCTGGTCGCATTACTTCAGGATGGCACCTTGTAGTTAGCCTCAATCGGCTGCGTCCATTGCTTGGGTCTCTCTCTTCTTCTCCTTCAGCACCTTCTCGACGAACGTGGCGATCTTCTGCCAGCGGTCGTGTCCGGACAGCATCGTTTGCACGACGTTATCCGGCGTTAGAGGCCCTACTTCGTCTTGTAGAGCGTCCCTGTAGTCACTCCACCTCTCGCATTCGAAGAAGGTGTGGTGAGCATCATCTTCCGCAGAGTCGTGGTACTGACATGTCGCGTTCTCTGCTTTACCCATTCGAGCCAGGTATGCGTTGAAATACCCGTGTCCGCTGAAAAACTGGGAGAGGTAGTAGTTTACCTCGCCGTCGTCTCGGTTCATCCACTCCGTGATGTTGCGGATGAGTCCTCCTCGTCGTCCTCTCGTGTCGTTCTGCCAGCGCTCTTGCCAACATTGTCGTGTGAGCGCTTTAGCGTCCGCTCTTGCTTGTCGTGAGCCGACATCTCGTCGTGTCTCGTAGACTCTCTTCTTTTCTAGAGCTAGTAAGTCTATCGGAGTTACTCCTGCGATCACGAGCACCGCCGGTTCGGAAACCGTACGGTATGCGCTGGCGATCCTGAGTGCTCCCCGTCGCTGTACTGAAGCCATCCGCTTTCTGTACTTGTCCTGCTGTAAGGCGTCAGCCCAGATCTCGCTTCCATACAACAGTATTGAATGGGTGACGGTCATTAGCAGCCGGCGTTTACTCGCCGTCGGTCCTCCTACGTTGGCCATTAGTCGGCTCAACATCGTCGTTACCTTAGCGGCCTTAGCGCTCGACGACTGAATCTGTTACCAGAAGGTCATCTTGCTGTCGAGCCGCAGTCCGAGGTACTTCACGGAAGTTGTAGTGGTTATGACTTCCGTATCCACCGTCATCTCGATCTCCCTAGGGATTCTTCTCCTGGTCAGTAGAACGACCTCGGTCTTCTCCGTTGCCAGGGTCAGGCCGTGTTCGTCCATCCATGTGGTGACTCTTCTCATGACCTGGTTGAGCCTTCTCTGGGCATCCGCCTCGTCACGCGCTAGGATGACTGCCGCTACGTCGTCTGCGTATCCTATCAGATACGCATCTTGCGGCAGCTCCATTCGGAGGATCCCGTCGTAGGACACATTCCATAAGTCGGGGCCGAGTATGGAACCCTGCGCCGCTCCCGCTGTTATCTTCTTCGTGCACGGCCCGTTTTCTGTGTCGTAGATCAGCTTCCTGTCGCTAAGGTAGCTGCGTATCATCCTAAGTAAATAGGATGGCGTGTCGAACGTGTTCTGCAGGGCGTCCAACATGACGTCCCATCTCGCCGAGTTGAAGGCGTTTCTTACGTCCAATGTGACGAGCATCACCAGGGGTCTCGAGTAATGATTTCCCCGTTGAGCGGCTTCGAAGGTTTCCACTACCTGCGCTACGGCGCCGACGGTGGAGTGTGCCTTCCTGAAGCCATGCTGTCTCTCGGACAGGCCTCCCGCGTCGTCTATGCTGCTCTCCAGTCGTGTTTTCAGCAGTCTTTCTAGTAGCTTTCCAGCCGTGTCCAGCATACATAGCGGTCTGTATGCCGATGCCGTGGTCGGGTCGCCCTTGCCTTTGCTTATCAGCACCAGTCGCTGTACCTTCCATCTCTTGCAGAAGGATCCTTCTGTTAAACAGCGGTTGTACATGTTCAGAAGCAGATCTGGGCAGACGCGCGCCACAATCTTGACAGCTTCCGCCGGAATTCCGTCGGGTCCAGGTGCCTTGCGGTTTTGTAGGGAGTTCACCGCACTTGACAGTTCATCTCCGCTAAAAAGCGGGATGTCGTTCAATAGCTCGTCCTCCATTTCCGCAGTTCTCTCCGGATGGGCAGGGAACAACGTGTCAACGATGTTCCGCATCCGATCTCGTTCGAGGACTGGATTCGCCGTCTTCGTCGTAAGCTTCTGCATGACGATCTTGTACCCAAGGCCCCATGGGTCGTTGTCAACGTCCTGCCGCAGCTCCTCCCACTTACGTTTCTTGCTCCTGTAGATGGCGTTCTTGAGATCTCTCTTGGCGTTCCTAAAGTCCTCGGACTCTACTTCCGCCGCGTTCGGATCTCGTCGTCTCACTCTGGTTATTCTCCGTCTAAGCTGTAAGCATCTTTTCCGGAGGGTCGCGATCTCGTCGTTCCACCAATACGCAGATCTTCTGTTGTGTTTCCTTTTCCGCGGCATAGAGGCGTCGCAGGCGTGACGTATGAGGGCCATGGTCGCGTCCGCAATAGTCTCCGTTGAACCGGTACATTCCATGACGGCATCATTTCCTCGAGCGATTGCATGAGCCAGGGCGTCTTCATCCAGCTTCGCTACGTTCCATCGAGGACCGGGCGGAGCAGGATTTCGCCTGATCGGCTGCTGTCTCGTCACTTTGTAGCTTATGTACTGGTGGTCACTTCCGGTGTAGTCCTCCATGACTCGCCAGTCCACGATGTCCCGCACAATGTCCTCTGAGGCCAGTGTGATGTCCGGTATCGTCTCGCCGTAGCCTGGTCGTCTGAACGTGGTAGTGTCTCCGACATTTACCACGCTGAGTCCAAGTCTGGCCGCCATGTCTAGTATACGTCTCCCTCGTGAATCGGTGTATTCCATACCCCATTCCACGGCTTTGGCGTTCACGTCTCCTCCTAGAATAATGAACCCTGCCATTTCTCGAAGGTCATCTTCCAGGTTGTCGAGTTTGCCCTGAAAATCCGCTATCGGCTCGTTGGGTGTGAGATAGCAGCTCACGTAGGTGATGGTGCCGCTCTTTACCCACACGTATCCGTTTCGGGCTCCGTGGTTGTCGACGATGACGCTGTTCGTGTCCAGGATCCATATAGCTGCAGTGCCGAGTGTGTCCCTGTACCACCCGGTGCATTCCTTATCCCGGTATTGCTCACTGATAAGCAGCAGATCTACTCCGGTGTCCAGTTGTAGTTGGATGAGTAGATCGTTCGCTGTTCTGCTTCGGTGAATGTTGCCTTGTAGGATTCTGGTCATTGGTTCTTCTTTGCCTGATCTAATGCCTTTCTGAAGGAGGGACATGCGCCGGAACCAGGGACATGGCTGCGTGTCGCGGTGTCTCCCGTGCAGAGGAAGCATTTTGCTTTGTTCTTGCATCCTACCGTTGGTGGCCTTTTTCTCCACAGTTGATGCAAAGGCCTTGTGTTCTTCTGTCTGGTCCCGGGCAAGAAGCCTGTCGATGTCCGTAGCCGAAGCAGCGGAAGCACCTGACGACTTCTACCCTGCGTCTAATTCTGCTGTTTATCCAGCCGATCATTATTCTCGGTGTTTCCAGCAGCTTAAGGGTTTGACGCTGACTCAGCTGGACGATAGCCATTCTCAGCCCTCTGCTGTTCGCGTTAGTGAGGCTGATCTTCACGTCGGCGTCACTGACTCCTAACTTTGCCTTGACTGCTGCGCTGACTTCCTCCGTTGTCGTTAAGCAGTCCAGATCTCTAAATTCTAGCGTCTCTTTGGGCTCTAAGGTGCTAATGTTAGCCCTCTCGCCCAAGATCTTCTTCAAAGCGCTGCTGAAGCCTGCTGTGTCTTTGGTGCCGGGTCCTAGTTCCAACAGCATATCCCCTGCGCGTGTTTTCCGCACCGCCTTAATCTCGGTGCCTGTCTCTTCTGGCTTGGCGTTGCTGCGCAGCTCTCGCAATACGTCGGCATACGACTTCCCCTGCGCAGGTTTTACGAGAAGCGCATCTAGTCGAGGCTTTGTGTTCCGATTCTTCTGCTTGTTCTTCTTCAACTTTTTTCTGTCGATACCGTCGTCCTTGCTCTGACCGCTAACTGTCTTCTGCTGCTGTTTGCTGTCAGAAGCTTTTGCAGCCGCCTTCTTTTCTTCTTGGGCTTGTTTTCTACTGCCAGCCCGATCCTTCATCCATACATTCTCAGAAGGATGCGTTTTCGTCTTCTCTACGTTGTCGTTGACCGTAGCAGAAGTAGCTTGCGTCTCTGTTGTAGGTGCTGGAGCCTTTTGCGCGCGCTCTCTTGCTTGTAGTTCGGCTTTCTTCCATCTGTTCCTGCAGTTGGAGATCATATCCACTGCTTCTTCTAGCTCTTTTAGGCCGTTCTTAACGTCCATGGAGACGTTCTTCTGCCTGCCGATAGCCGTCTTCATCGTCTTAATCACGCTTATGCATTTCTGCAGTTGCTCCTCTTCGCGACGCCGAAACTCGGAAATCAGTGCGGTGTCGTCGCAGTTCTCTACTGGTTGCACAATGTTAAATCTCGTCAGATCTATGGTAACTGGCGACATAACGTGCTGCGCCGTTGGTGTTCTGAATCCACCGTTGGGGCTTTCTTCGACGTTGTTCATCGTGAACTCTATATACCTATTGCTATATTTGTATTATTAATTTTTTGGAAAAATTCTTAGATAATCTAAATTTTTAACACTGAGAGAAACGTATTGTACAGAAGCTACAACAATGTTATTACAGGTAAAATAAAAATTACGTTACACGTTTTAAAGTTACTAGGGGTAACGCCAACAATTCAAAAATAGGTGAGGTATAAATGTCAACTAATTGATCTGTCAAAACAACCTTTTACAAATAAAAAGTTATTAATAAATGTGTCAAAAAGTGCAGTGAGTGATTTTATAATAATTTTATCGAAAAAAAAGAACTGTTACTTTAAAGGGATCTGAAATGTGCAATTGATATTATATGAAAGATAAAATCCTCGGTTTTTTAAATCAGATACACCAATCTGCACTTGCTATATTTGTAGCACTCCGGCTTCACTGTTGTGCTTCAAAAATCGCGCGTGTTTTAACGACCGTATTGTCCACTCATACTTTAATATACAATTTTTATTGTTGTAAAGTAAGTATGTAAAACAAATAAGCTAAGCACCCTTGCTTCCGTAAATTGACGTATCTGAGCATTTTAGGTACGGAGGCTAATTAAATCGTTAGACCTTATTCACCTTCCATTTTAGATATAGGAACACCTAATATAGATTAAAAATAATCTTTTGTAAAATCAGAATATCTAAGAAAATATATACCGTTGCATTAAAAAAAAGCGACTTTTCGAATTTTGAAGTTTTTTGTAAGCAACTGTCTTTAAACACGCTGTATAATATTGCAGAGAAGAACTTCAAAGTCTGTATAACTACACGATATCAGCTGTGTAAATGCAAAATTTCATTTGCCTCTTCTGCTCCTACGTGACGTAATATCAGTATAAAGTAAGATCGGTATCTGTCACTTTTTTTATTTAATTGCGAATAACTCAAAAGGAATGGTATCATATGTAGGTATAGCATAAGATACATGCAATATGTGTAAAATGTATCTTAGAAACTGATTTCGTAATTAAATTTATAGCATGCTATTTAAAATATCGAAGTTGATGCCCACTTCCGGTTAACAGGAATTCAAATTCAATATTTTTATACAAAAATATTTTAATGTTGTAGGTTGGTCCGTTAATGAAAGTTCAGATAATAAAAGTATTCGTTTAATAAATATTACTACTGGTATACCTTACTGACTTATTATAATTTGTTTAGTACATTACTTTTGTAGGCACATTTAAACATAACATAACACGTGCATAACACTAAACATAACGCATAACACTACAACTACATACTGACAAGTTATTCTGCTTCTCTCACTCTCCACATCGTGGCGGCAAATTTGAAAAGGTTAAATTTTAACTCATAGCTCGGCCTACCTGACATTTTGGCCGTCCTCGGCCAAAGGATTATCATAAAGCATTAATTTGGTACATAATCTAGAAAAACCCATGAGTGTAGACATAAATACAATAATACAAAGTCATAATTAACATTACACTCGTTCTCTTTTGTTTTTCTTTTTCATAACATAAATTTTACATAAGTGCTCATAATACCTAAAATTGGCATACTTAAATGTTTACATCTTTCTGATTAACAGAACATAAGCAAGATTACATCGAAAACTTAATATTACTTCGCTAAGGCTGCAACAAATTTATCCTAACGCGATGAAGGAGTGGAAAAGAGGTATTTTATAATGATGCCATTATCGTTTTAACTCATGTATTTCTTCATCTGATCTGGTCCTACGATGCCGTTGAAGGGTATTTGGGTCAATTGAAACCCTTCTACGTCGCCTAAAAGGTACCTATCGTGATCCATACATTTCTTTATCATGTAAGGTCCCGTAAACCTTGGAATCAGCTTCTTATTAGAACCTGGCGATACATCAACGTTTCTAATTACGACATAATCTCCTTCTGAGTACTTAGTAGGTTCTTTTCTAGTTTGATTATAATATTTTTCGTTATATTGTTGCGTTTTTGTTATCTTTTGAGAGGCTTCTTCTCTGATGCCAATTAAGTCACGGTCGTTTTCGTCATAGGAATCTAAAATATTTCCAAGTTCACAGCTTACTTCACCAACTTGGTCAACTCCGAATAGAAGTTTGCTAGGCGTTTCGGCAGTGGAGCGACAAATAGTATTGTTGAATGCATATTCTGCTTTTTCTAAGCATCGATCCCATTTGGCGGGATTTTCTGTCAACTTCGCTAAGATACCGGTTAATGGATAGTGAAATCTTTCTACTTGCCCGTTGGCTCTGGGCGTTCCGGTAGCAATCAGTATATGCTTGACCGCTTCGTTTTTTAAGAATTCTTCAAACTGATTGGAAGTAAACGATGTACCACGATCTGACGTTAAGGATCTAGGTTTGCTATAATAACGAAAGTAATTCTTTAAATGTCTAATCGCTTCTTCTGATTTTGTAGTTTTACAAGGAAAGAGCTTTATAAATTTTGTAAAGGCGTCAACCACAGTCAGTATATACTTGTAACCGTAAGATGTCTTCTCAAGCGGACCATAATGGTCAACATGAACCATTTGGAAAGGAAGCTTTCCTTTCGGGATGCTATGCAAGTAACCCTGAAGCTTACCACCAATTGGTGAAAAGGCAATGCATTTTAAACAGTTGTCAATATAAGTTCTCACTTTCTTACGCATTTCAGGAAACCAATACACCTTTTCAATATGCGAAACAACCTTTTCAATGCCAACGTGACCAATATCGTCATGACAAGTTCTAATTATATTATCTTCCATGGAATGTGGAACGTAAAATAACAGTTTGCCGTTTTTGTCTTTTCGATACACTAATCCATCTCTCATCTCAAAATGTTTATCCTCTGTGTATTCCAGTTTTCCACTAATTTTACCTATTTCTGGGTCTTGGTTTTGACGAATCATTAATGTTTGCTCCAAAGTATTACTTTCTAAAATTAACACGCTGTGACATCGACTTAAAGCATCTACATGGGACATCCGTTTTCCAGGACGATGGACAATTGTGTATTCATAATGTTGTAAAAACATGGCCCACCGTGAAATTCGAGGATTAATATTTTGTTTGCTAAGGGTGAGGCGAAAGCTATCGCATCGGTTATAATTTTAAAAGGTATTCCGAACAAGTAGGTGTGAAAACGTTTAATGGCGTAAATAACTGAGAGGCATTCTAGCTCAAAACTATGGTATTTTGCTTCGGTAGGCGTCGTTCTATGACTGTAGTAAAATACTGGTTTCATTATCCCGTCTTCCTGCTTCTGCAATAGTATAGCACCAAAGCCGGTTGCGCTGGCGTCGCAATGTAGTTCCGTCTCTAGCTTAGGTGAATAAATGGCCAAAGTAGGATGGGAAGCTAAAAGCTGTTTCAAACGTTCAAATGCTTGGCACTGTTCGGATCCGAATTGAAAAACGACATTTTTCTTGATGAGGTCATATAATGGTCGCGCTATTACTGAAAATTTGGGTATGAAGCGGCGAAAATAAGAAGCAAGACTCACAAAACGGTGTACGTCCTTGCTGCATCTAGGAAGAGGATAGTTCAACACCGACTCGACATTCATACTACTGGGCTTGATACCTCTTTCACTTACATTATACCCTAAATAATTTATTTCGGAGTATAGAAAATGACATTTATCCAATCTAAATTTCAGTTGATATTGCCTGGCTAGTATAAACACTTCTCTTAAAATTACTAAATGTTCGTTTATATCGTTAGTTGCAATTAAAAGGTCATCAAGGTGCAATAATAATTTATTTTGACGTAATAAAGGTTCGAAAACTAAGTTGGTGAGTCGTTGGAATACTCTAGGAGAATTGCAGTGACCAAAAGGCATTCGCAAGTATTCAAATTGTCCCAGTGGCGTAACAAAAGCGGTATACTTTATTGAGGCTTCTGCCACCTTCACATGGTGAAATCCACTTTGCAAATCTAACGTGGTAAAATAACGTTTGTTGCGTAACTGATCTAATTGATCATCTATCAATGGTGTGGGAAAGTTATCTTTAATAGTTATTTTGTTGATCTCCCGATAATCAACACATAGCCTCAATTCGCCATTTTTCTTATGGACTAAAACTACGGGACTTGCATAAGGGAGTTACTTGGTCGTATAACGTTGTCTTCTAATAATTTATCTAACATACCGCGTAATTTTTCTTTTTCAACGTACGACAATCGGCGTGGTCTATAAGATATAGGTTGATCGTGCTGCAATGCAATCTTCATCTCGAAATTATGCTTAACAACATCTAAATTCCATTTTTCAACATATTCTGACTTATACAAATTATTCAATCTATTATTAGTTTCGCGAGGTACTGCTGAGGAAATATTTAAGTCATTATTGATTTTAACAGATTGTTCCATTTCTATACACATAATATCATTAGCTAAACTTAAATCAAACTCAGTAACTTGGCTATTTTTTCTAATATGAACAGGATTTCCTAAAGTGATTGTCAATGATGGTTCAGATAAAAAATCTCTACCAAGAATAGCAGCAAATGACATAGTATTGTTTGGTACAATTAAAAATTTTATATCTACGGCCACATTATCAATAAATATCTTAGTTGTAAAGCTACCTAATATATTAAGTTTAGAACCATTAATACCAGCCAATTGATAATATTTGTCGTCAGAATTATATAGGGGGGCATACTTTTGTTTTAATAAGCTACATGGGCTACCTGAATCTAACAATGCTACTAAATTATATGTTATTTCTTTGCTAAGGTTATCACTACTCACTGTATAGTCAATGGATACCGTATAGGGATTGATCATGTCCTGTTGAATCACATGGGTGTTGACATTGGTACTTCCGGCTGACTGAGTCCTCTTCTGGGGACAGTCTTTGACCTGATGAGACATTTCACCACAAAAGAAGCAAGATCCCTTTTCTCGTCTTGGTTTGGTGCATCGATTAGCAACATGTCCGGGCATATTACAATTATAACATCGGTTAACACCTGCTGCTGAAGGTCGTCTCGTTGCTGTTGTGTTAGCTGCTCCAGTCGACTTTCCTTGATCGGTTTGTCCTGTTCGTGGTCCAATCTCACTCATAACCTCCAAAATATGCGATAAAGATTTAAATTCCTTCATTCGCGCCTGAGTCTGTAAACTTGCATCATCAAGGCCATCTATCAGATAATCTATTAAATCGCTGTCGCTAAGATTTAATTTATTCCCTAAAATAACTTTATCATTATAATACACCGAAAATTTCTCATTCCTTTTCCATTTTCTTGCTTCGAAGGCCTTCCTCATACTGATTCTATCTTCTTTTGCTTGAAACATCTTCCCCATTTCAGTACGCAGCTCCTGTAAACTTAATGAGGCATATTCGGGCTTAGAATGAAACCATGACGCCACTTGTCCCTTCATTTTCCCAACGATAATCAAAAGCAGAGTAGCATCGGACACATCATATTGCTGCTTTACAGTCATAATGCGTGCGAACCACGTTTTAATATTTTCATTCATTAATCCGGAAAAATCTGGTATTAACGCCGCTAATTCTTTGGTGGAAAATTTATTTTTTTCCGTAACTGACATCGCTTGTATGGTAGCAGAAATGAGATCGGTCAAAAATATTGCAGTTGCATTATCATTAGCACTTGGCGGGATATCGTTGTTTGTGGGCATGATTGTTATTTTTTTTTTTAACCCCACACCTGAACTGTAGGTTGGTCCGTTAATGAAAGTTCAGATAATAAAAGTATTTGTTTAATAAATATTACTACTGGTATACCTTACTCACTTATTATAATTTGTTTAGTACATTACTTTTGTAGGCACATTTAAACATAACATAACACGTGCATAACACTAAACATAACGTATAACACTACAACTACATACTGACAAGTTATTCTGCTTCTCTCACTCTCCACATCGTGGCGGCAAATTTGAAAAGGTTAAATTTTAACTCACAACGTAATACTTCATATTCAAACATATCCGACCACAAAATTTGGTTTCATAATCCCGTTTCGTTTATATAATACTTTTAATAGGCCCCGTTCGCACCAATAACGCCGTATATCAGTTATTTGTTTTTACTTTAAAAGAGATCCTTGTTGGGACGGATTTCTTGTGAGATTTGTCCATCAATAAACGTGTATGCCCCAATAAAATGATTATTATTTTAATATTCAAGTAAGTATGTTGTTATAATATGCATTAAAAATTGTCTCTAATAAAAGTCTGGCAGACTAACAATAACTGAAAGTACACGTTATATATTATATATTTAGTAAAACTGACCATCACAGGTATAAAAGTAGGGTTTAATGAAGTGGTATATTCTACTGCTAGCAGGTAAATACACATATCCAGATTTAAAATTATAATTACACAGGTTATATACACGTTCGATCTGTATTGTATCGCCTGCGGCTTCTTTCTTGCTGAAGATGTCCGATGAATAAGCGCTAAGCGGAAAGTATTATTGATATGAATCCATCAGCAAGGGGAGACATTACTTTAGAAAGAGACTGTACATTTTCATTAAGACAATAAACAGAAATATTTAGGGTATAATATGAAGAGTGTAATCAGGTAATTTAATTAAAAATATAAAAATGTAAGTATCAGATTTTAGCGAATTGAAAAATATTAAAGATATAAGAATAAATTACAGCAAAACATTATAAGTTCATAAGATGTAAGTAATAAAAGGTATCTGAATATATATGGGATAAAAGAAGATTTACATATCCAATAGGATCTCCAATAATTTTTAAAACATGAAGTCAATATATTAGATCTTTCTTTCCTCAAATGATTGTTAGTTCAAGTGAAATATTAAATGTGTGAACTTTACACCAATATCCGCGATAGAAGCACGAGAAACAATTACTACAGTTTAGGAACAGAATTATTCTGATATGCAGATTGCTGATCAGCTTAGTATATTGCTAAAATAACCTTTAATCTATAATTATACCAACAAAAATTATTGAAAGCAGAACCATCGTTAGAATCTTTTACTTACATAATATATTTATATATTACAATATTACTTGCACTTTTTTGGTCATTTAACGAAATTTCGTATATTTATCTAAAATCAATTCAAGCATTTCCTTCCGTTCTTTCATTTTTGGTGATAACCACTCGTAATTTATCTTTTCAATATTACCTTATCGTTGACCGAATTGCTTTTGCTATTTGATCGCTTGATCAGCCAAAGCTAATTTCAATTCAATAACTCTTACAAAATTTTGTGTTACAGAAATGTTAATGCCTATTACACTTTGATTAAACATATGTGGTAATGTTATGTAATCATTTTTCATTGATGAAGCAATGCTTTTAGATTCATCCTAATATTAAAGAATAGAGTAAGAAATATTGAACTGTATAGTGAACTAAGCAGATTTATATGTGCTGAATTCATATGCTTGAAGAATGTTGGCAAAATATAGAAATGTACGCTCTACAATTCTAATGACTATCAATATCGTCATTAGAGTTAATAGAAAATAGTTTCGCTATATCATGTACGCTCGTATTGTTTTTGCATGAGTAATTATTGTATGATTATGTTTGAATTTTGTTCTGTCCTTTAAGTGTACTGAAATATTTAAGTCATATGTATTCGATATGTTGAATGCTGCCTATTCTATTATTGACTCGTCTGTTCTCGTTATTTGGTAGTTTAATTTAGTCTCCTGTCAATTTTTGAGTTCTTCTTTCTATAAGTATAGAGTAATTCCGAATATAAATTATTGGTTTTTCTTAAGATGCACAATGTCTTTTCTAGCAAATTTTCTGTCACATCAATAATAAAAAGAAATCGCCTCACACTTCCACACATATTCTATCTTTATATTGCACATTTTCAGCGTGCTCCTGAATAGCAGCAAACCTATTTCTAGTTATCTGCATAGAATCTTTATACAACTGCTGTCAGATACCGCAAATACTATTTATGTTGTTCGCATAAGTGTTTATTAACGATCAGGCAATATACCTACTCTCCTACTTGATTATCAGACAATATATTATTTACTACTTATTACTACTTACTATTTCTCTAGTAGCGCCAAACGTTGGCTAAACATCACCCCGACGTATCACCAATATGCCAAGATCGGATAAATATAAATATATGATATTGAGTAGACATCAGTATGCGACGTCGGGTATATATTATGCCGACAGCGATAATATTGCCTGAAGATAGGTAGAATATCTATCGCCGACATTGTATTTATAACGGAAACAGGTATTCAGATGATATTAAAGGCGGGTATCACTGTGATATTGTTATTCGAATATAGGTTTCATGTTGGTTGCAAGTCAACCTTAGAGGTGTGTCGATGACGTTTTCATTCGATGTTAGTTCTATGTCAGGCCAGTATCATAACGCGATAAAGGAAACGTTTTTTAGTCCCGCTGAACACTACCAAATGTGAAATTTACATTCTTGTTTTAAGGAACATGTGCGACATAATATCAATTTTAAGTTTAACATCTAGGACTTGGTCGAGTTAATATAAAATTAACGTTAAATCTGTCAATTGTTAGTTGAATTTTAAGTTCAATTTATTGAGAGACATGAAACAAGCTTTATTCAGTGTGATTAAATATTAAGGACTTCAATTAAAGTAAATTGAATT
Organism: Holotrichia oblita; assembly: GCA_023690525.1. Taxonomy (NCBI): domain Eukaryota; kingdom Metazoa; phylum Arthropoda; class Insecta; order Coleoptera; family Scarabaeidae; genus Holotrichia; species Holotrichia oblita. The sequence continues at coordinate 62,432,991 of CM043019.1, read as the reverse complement.
ATTTAAGCGAAAGTAATCATTTATTTATATTATTATGAGTGACTAATGTCAAGTTGGTAGGCGGACATCTTGTAATTCTCAAGTGAGGGAGGGTCACGCAGGGTATAGAACAATAGAGAAAGCGAGGAACATCTAATAAGTAAGTTTCTTTTCATTAATTTAATATTTAGTTAATATAAGACTCTCTTGTATACGAACGATTAATTCAGCAATGTCTAATTATTTATTACTCGAGAGCAAAAAAGTTATTTTGTTTTATCTATTTTAGGCTTCAAAGTTATAATAAGCAAGCATCATTGTGAGGAGGTTGTAGAGAAATTCACGATCATTTAATGTGAAGCCGTTTGCTAGAACATTACACCACGAAGAATAGCAAAATCGATCAGGTGACTAGTAGCGTTTCGTTTCCAATATATTAAATGCACCCTCACAAAGTTATATGGGTGTGAGTTAAACTTAAGCTTAGCTTAAACTTAAGTTAAGCAATCGAAGGATTATTCTTTACCTACACACAACGCCATTGTAGGATGCAAAGAACAATGAATTGGGGCATATGTTCCATTGCACAATAATACCATGTCGAAGACAGCAACACTGAAGTAATTGTACCCTAATTATAATTTATACTATAATCACTACGATATTACTCTTAAACGGAACCTTAATTGTTACCATCGACAGGAAATTATATAAACTTGCATTGGTTTGTTACTTAACTAAATGTATATTATTTCGATTATCTGCATATAACGTCTGTATGAGTAGAATTTTCTAGAATAGTTGTAATATTACATTTAAGATACTAAGTTTACGTTAATGTAGTCTTCAGGCTTTCACGGCCGCTGTTGATGGCTGCTCTTCGGTTCTCGGATTCTCTGCCGTGTAGAAAGGTTGTGGTACTTGACGTTTTGATCATCTTGTCGTGATCTGCTTCAGAAGTGAAAAGACTGGGTTGAAAAACGCTCGACATGCGCAATTTCGGTGTTTATGTTTACTTCTACCTACTTGAAAATACCGTTTGATATATTGGACAAGCCATATATTTGCTGCATATCACCTGCACAATGGACGATAAGTGTAGAATGGATGACAATGCCTCGATAATTATAACTGCATGCAGCCACGAAATAGTCCAAGATAATGGAAACTATATGATTAAGGACAAAAATGTGTTAATAAAAGATAAAAAAGTAAGTTGAATTTGTTATTGTATAAATGTTAATATAAAAACAATTATTATATTAATTGCAGCTAGGAAATTATTTTATGTTCCGATAAATAATGAAGTTAAAGAAATCTTTGGCTTTCAAATATATTAAAACCTGCAGCTTACTACAGATAGAAATAACAACAATAGAACATTAAAATGGACGAAGAATGCAATTTTACATCTTATTTATTTATATAAAAATTACGAAAAACGATTTAAAAGTACAACGGAAAAGCACGATAAGGTATGGGAAGAATTAGCAGCTGATATGTCTAGACAAAATTTTCAATATACACCTACACAGTGCAAAGTTAAATGGAAATACTTAAAGCAAAAGTACATGAAAAAGCTAGATAATATGCGTGATACATCAAGTGGAGCAGCATGTTTCACTTTCGATTATTATGATGAAATGAACGAACTTTTTGGAAAGAAGCCGAATGCAATTCCTGTTGCATTAGCTTCAAACTTAAGAGCTGGACCAAGCCGTGAGTATTTTATTCTATAAAATACGACTAAAAATAAATACCATTGCTCGTTCCTTTACTCTATAATTCACCTGACTTGTTTTCAAAAGATAAAATTTATTCAGACCGAAATATAAATTCATAATATCTTATTAATTGAAATGTGTACATAATTCAAATTAAGTAGTATTTTATTTACTTTAAATTATATAAATACTTTTCAAGAATACAGATTTTCTATGTAATTTAACTTATATCTTTTTAAAAATAATAGAATGCAAACAGAATATGCGTATTTTTAGATGAGGCTATCATGGACATTTCCACTTTAGAAGAGAAGAGTGAAGACGAGCCAAAGTGTAAAAACCAAAAAACTAATCAAAAGAATACAATTGTATAACTCCTTCAAGACATTTTATAAAATCCCAAAGAAAAAGAAGATGCACGTGAGTGAAGGCATAAAGAGTTGCTGAAAATACGAGAAGATACACTTAAAGCATATCATGAAAAGATGGACAAGCTCATAAAGAAAATGTAAAAATGTTTCTTTTGATCTTAATAGTTATTAACTTATGTTTGAGATGTAATGTTTTATTTCAAGTTTTAATACAAAGCATACGTTTTAGTTTGTTTTCTGTAGTATAAAACTAAAGTTATAAGTCATACATTAATGTGTTATAAATTATGTCAGGTTTAATAAATTATCACCACATATTATTACATATCACTAAATTTTATTTGGGTTACAATATATCGAATATAAAAAGCAGTGAAAAACATTTATATTAATAATTGATATAAACTATTCCTTCTATCAGTTCCTTCAGTATTCTCATAAGTTCTCATTTCTACATTCTCTATTGTGTTGTTGCTATCAACATTATTCATACCTTCTTCAATATACCGATTTAACAACAAATCTTCATGATTTAGGGATAGATTGTGAAGTACACAAGCAGCTAAAACAGTAGTGGAAATTAAATCCGTTCTGTTCATGTCCAAAAATTTCAAGCGTCGGAATCGGCTAAATAGCAGGGCAAAACTTCGCTCAATTGTTGCACGTGTCTTTGAAATTAGATAATTAAATTGTTCTTGCTCTGCTGACAGGTTGTTATGGACTATGCTTAGGATGCTTAGGATATGCTTTGTCTCCAATGATAAATTCATTATTTGGGAAAAACTTTCGCCTATTTTGTAGTGTGTCCTTAATTCCTAAAAATACGAGTATCACTCACTGAGCCAGGATAGCCTACAAAAACATCAGTGAATTTCAAATTTGCATCGCAAATGGCCTGTAGTGTTATAGCATATGTGCACTTTCGAGTTATATATGTTTCAGGATCTTTTTTGGATGCTTTAATAGTGATGTTAGTCCCATCTATACATCCTACTACATTCGGCACGCCAGCCATTCTTGAAAATGATGTAACTGTATTCATTAACTTTTCACCATTTGGCCAATTTATAATCGTTGATGATATTTCAGCCAATGCTGATATCACTCTCATAAACGAAGTTGATAATGATGCTTTTCCCATAACAAATCGTTCTTCTACTGATCTGAAAAACAATGTATTTGTAAATACTTTCTCGGTATCTACAAGTATCAGTTATACTGTATTTATGGATAATTTATGTAAGATATTTTACCTGTAAGAATCTGGAGTTGTCAGTAACCAAAGTACCGAAAGTAGTTGCTTATCTGGATCTATAGTCTTTCTTCCAACTTCAGATATTCTTTCGATTCGTGGTCCAATAACGTTCAATAGAGTTTCATATGCGTTACGTGAAAGACGGAAGTGGCACTGGAACTCTTGACAGGTATAGTTACAAATAACCTTCTCTATGTATAGCTTAATTCGAAACGATTTATTTCTTGCATAATAATTTATATTGCTATTGATTATTGATAAAGTAAGATGAGAAATTTCTTCTTCGTCACTTTCCTCTTCTGAGCGCCCATCAAATAGAATACTATCGCATAAGATAACCACAGTTTCTAATATTTTCTTACGTGTACTCATGTCGATTTAATTTAGATCTTATAATTGTTTAGAAATATAATATAAAAAAGCTCAATCATACACATCAGACATAGCCTGACATAACCTTCGAAAAATGACTCATAAAACACTCTATACACTTTGGAACGTTCTGAAACTTTTCACCCGCGCGTACTTCTTTCTGATGACTCATGAACGCCCTTACAGAAAAACACCTACTTTCGCACTTTCATTTCAGAACGCACTCCTGAGTTTGGGAAATCAGCTGATCGATATTTAGAGTTATGTACTCCTAGCAGCAATAGAGATGTGCACTCTCAGATGTGATATTTAGTAATTTTAATTTTTACAACACATATAATAGAGCATACTATTATCTATATCGTTTTTAATGAAATAAAGGTCTGATCTTAATCAAGCCCAACATGTCATTGCTTAAAATAGTGGTTTATTTGAAAATGTTATAACTAGGGCTGGGCGATACCGTCATCTTTGGTATCGGGTATCGATACTTACCGATGTATCAAATCTGTGCATGGTATTGATTCCAGTACCGGAATCGGTTAAGTATCGACAGATGTCGATACTTGGGAACCGATACCTTGGTATCGATACCTCAAATTGATTCCTTGAACCGATACCTCGAATTGATTCCTTGAATAGATACCTTCGTATCAATACCTACCACTGATTTGTAGATATAGATTTTTTCAGGTTGATTTCAATAATTACATTCAATAATATATCTACGATATCAGTGGTATGATCCGTTGGCTTTTTATAATATTTACAGTTATAGTGCGTGCATAATTACACTATCTATACCCTCATTCATTAATGTTTGAGTCAATATATGAGAAATAGTTCCATAAATATTTGTCTAAAGACGATTTGTTTCCGATATGAGTTAGTACTAGTAAAAGTTGTTCGTTTATTAATAGCTGAAAACCGTTTTGAAAGATTTCAATATCAGTTACCTTTCTTAAATGAAACAACTCCGTGTTTGTCGTATGTTGTTTTGTTCTCCAGAAAAAAAGTATTTACAAACTAAATTCATCTGACAATAAGTAACAATTTTCACATCTTTCTATTGTCTACTACAATCACTTTATGAAATATAAGAAAAATACTGTTTCATTTAGTATTACTAACTAACGGGGATTAAAATTGTTTTATTTTACAGTCAAATTAACAGTTTTGCTATTTTTATTTATGGCAAACGCTTAATCATTTTTTTAACAATTACTTCAAGCTTCATATTACAAGTTACAGAAAATTTCTCATAGAAGTACATATATTATAGCTTGGTAGTTTAATTGTTGGTTATTTATAATTGCCTTGGATACATATTTAAGTGTAAATATTAGTTTACGATATCTATGGTATAAAATGTACAATATTGTAATACTGTACGCGAATAATTACACCTACCCTTATTCATTAATATTTGAGTCAATATACGAAAACTAGTTCCATAAATATTTGTCTAAAAATGATTTTTTACGCTACTGTAGCTGTTACCGTAGTTCGTTGGTATCGATTGCAATGCATCGATACCCAAGTATCGATGCCGATGTTATCCTAGGTATCGGCGAATCGATACCAGTGATGGTATTTGTCGAAAACATATATACAGAGCGTTCCGATGAAAACGATCCACCTTAAATAAGTCGAAAGCGTCAAGAAATTCGAAAAAACGCCGAGACACGTCAATTTGTGTTTGAAGGGGGAAACTTTTTCATCAATAACGCAAAATCATGTTTTGCCCCCCTACGCCCCCAGTATCGAACATGAAAACTTCAAATGGCACTAAGTCATAGTATTACATTTTCGATTCTACATGCTATTTGCAACAACTTTCATATAGGACAGCCTGTACCTATCCCTAACACTTCAGAAGATATCGACTAAAATTTCAAGAGCTATTTTCTATTTTATCCGCCAAAAATCTAGGCTGTATAAAGAAAAATGACAAAAAAAAACTACATGTTGATTTTTTTTTATACAGGGATCAAATAATGTATATACAGATGACACTTAGTGGCAGTTGTAGAGCAGGAGAAAAAAGTATCCGGACAGTGCGCGAAAGAAGGAGGCTTCTTACTCACCCCCCACGGGAACTTTATTGTCCTAGAGTGCATACAAATAATGTATGTGCCACAGACAGTCCATGTAGGTATACTAAGTCAATAAAGTACCCGTGCATTTTCAGTGAAGGGTGTCTTTCTTACATGCACTGGCAGGATACTTTTTTTCTCCTGCTGTACCAACTATAGTTAACCGTGAGTTTAACTGAACCATTGTAACAGGAAATAGCCTTAAAACTTTAGGACATATCTTCTAAAGTGGTAAGGATAGGTATAGGCTGTCTTATATGAAAGTTGTTGCAAATAGTATGTAGAATCGAAAAATGTAATAATATAATGTTGTGCCATTTTAAATTTCAAGTTAGATACTGGGGGGCGAAAGGATGGCAAACCATTATTTTGCCTTATTGATGCAAAAGTTTCCCCATTCAAACAAAAATTGATGTGCCTTGACGTTTTATCGTATTTCTTGAAGTTGTCGACTTATTTAAGGTGGATCGATTTCATTGGAATGCTCTGAATATCCATTTCCTTATTAAATGTTGAATACAGATGAAGACAGCCATTTTCGAAGCTCATTTTTGTAGGATGGCCATTTCATAAAAACGAGGTAACTTTTAAAATATATATATGTATAATTAAACATAAATTTACATAATGTTTCTCATAAGCACATAAAACATAAAAAAAACGTAAAGCCTAAATTCTTCTTCCACATTCACATCACCGAAAAACTTGTATCTGTTTGCCATTGGCTCATCATCATTTTAAATACGGCGCGAAATTCAAATTAAATCTAAATATACTACATTGTGAATGTAAATAGACGATTTATTATATGTTTAGAGCGGTCTTTATTAAATCGTCTACACATTTCGCAGTGGCGCCAAGTTGTCCCAGCACCAAGTTCTCTCGTTGCCAAGTTGTCTCGCGCTAAGTCGGCCGCGCCAAGTTGTCCTATTCTACCACATTGTGAACCAAGAACGCTTCTATCATCTATAAGACAAGAATAGGTACTGGGCAATTTGTAGAAAGAGCCAAGTAAAATACATCGTACGAACATGCATAAAGTGTCAGAGATACCAAGCAAAATCCCTCACACCGTTAATGGGAAATTTACCTGAAGAACGAGTACATATGAATATTTTTCCATGTCATCATGTTGGAGTAGATTATGCAGGACCATTTTCCTTCAAAACCCATAAAGGACGTGGTGGCAAAACACATAAAGGTTACATATGCTTGTTTGTGTATTTTAGTACAAAAGCTATACATTTAGAATTGAACTCACAACAGAGGCATTTATGGCTACTTTAAGAAGATTTATGGCACGACGAGGTCAACCAGGCCATATATATATAGTGACAATGCGACAAATTTTATTGGAGCACATAATGCAATAAATAAATTAGGAGAATTCTTTAACGAAAATCATCACACATTAATAACATTACTAACCAATGAACGTATACAGTGGCACTTTATACCCCTCGATCGCCAAATTTTGGTGGCATCTGGGCAGCGGGCATCAAAAGCGTTAAGCACTACTTGAAATGTATTTTAACCGAAACACCACTTACCTATGAAGAATTTGCAACTTCACTCGCACAAAACGAATCGATATTAAATTCACGACCTCTTACGCCTATGACTGATGATCCAAATGATTATGACATTCTAACTCCCGCACATTTCTTATTGGTCGATCCTTTTCTAATATTCCTGATCCTGACCACAGAAACATACTTATTCCTAGACTCAATAGTTATCAACAATAACAACAGTTGATCTGCCATTTTTGGGACAAATGGTACAAAGAATATGTAAGTGAACTACAGGTTAGAAGCAAATAGAAGGGTAACGTCGACAACCTCAAGATTGGATAATTAGTATTAATCAAAGACGATAATATTCCACCAGCAAAATGGAAATTGGGTAGAGTCATACGTCTGCATTCGGGCAAAGACCAAATAGTGCGAGTAGTGTCAGTAAAGTGTAGTAATGGTGAAGTTAAACGACCTGTTACCAAATTGTGTGTACTACAGCTTGAACAATATAAAAAGAAAGTTTAGTGAAGTAGAAGAAGAAAGAAGATGAAATGACAATTATATTGTTATACTTGTTATAATAAGTTTATTAATATTTAGAGTTACATTATCAATATTGTTAGTTATTAGTAGATTTCAAGGAGGGCGGCATATACGCGCCAAGATACAAGGCACGCGTTGCACAAGTGCGAGAGTGAAAAAGATGTAGGTAGATATGTATGTAACGTAAGCAGAACCAACAAACATGTGCGAATAAAATGCTAAAAAAAGAGTTTTGTTTCAATACAAAGGAGTATAAGAATAAGGGCTGAGCCGCCAGCAGCAACACACCTCCAAACATAACAATAGTATTTCTTTGTTTAGGTAATAGCCACTAAAATTTAATATTTTACCTATTTTTTGATATACATATTTCTAACTGTGTATTTGATATATCTTCGTGAGTTAACATTAAATACATTTTATTTGTCAAAGTACTTATTTCTTCGTATTACAAAACACACCTTTATTGTTGTTATCTGTGTACGAGATCAGTTCATTTAAAGCATATATTTTTTAGCTTTTAATGGTACATCGTTATATTATTAGTATTGATATATCTGTTGCGATGAGACATGTTCGTGTTGTCTTTGCCTACATTTACTGAATGTTATAAGGTGATATTGATGCAATAGTATATACTGCCTTTTCCTCAACATTAAATTTGTAGTAATGGTATTATAGTGTGACGTAATACGTATGTATATACACAGTAAAAACTGTGTACGTATTAATACCACTTTCTAATTTTCTAGTTACGCTATAATTATTATTTACTACAAATTTATTGTTGACGAAATGGCAGTGTATATTATTGCATTAATATCACCTTATAGCATTCAGTAAATGTAGGCAAACGCTATCACGAACGTGTCTTATCACAACGACGGAAAGATGTCGTATACAGATATACAGGTTGGTCCATTTAAAGTGTAACACTGCAATATTTTCGAAACTTCATATAGTTAAACTTTTGTCTAACACTTTTCTTCATAACACTAATGGTTTCGAATATATTACAGTGTTACACTTTATTGGCCAATTTTTTGTGCTACTAGGGTTATAGCTATTATTATTAAACAATTACTTTGAACAATCTTCTTTATTTACTTTTACTAATATGTTGCTCTAAGTTGCACCTTTAATTAAATTTAAGTCACGCATTAAATGATACTTAGACTTATTTTTTAACGAAACCTATTATATTCATATGTTAGGATGCTAGCTTTCTAAATAAAATATATTTGTTTCATTTATTAATTGTCTAATTTCTTATTAATGAATAGGAAAACAGCCTTTAGGTTTAAACATAACTCTATAAGCCCCTCAATATAATTTTAATAAATTCCATCTTATTTAGTAATCTTATACACTGAAAAGATGTATGATGCGAACCTAAAATTGTTCGCCTCTGTAATATACATACTGCAAACACATAAATGCATTCAACAGAGAGACGAGTTCATTGCTTTATGCCAAAAGTTGAATTCGTAAATTCGTATATTTTCATTTACGTAATGTGTATTTACAAAGAGAAGCAGGTAAATAAAATTACAAGTATAGTATACTACTATCGATGCTATGGATAGATAGGGTTAGATTGTGCCGGGCGGGGTGTGCTAATATTTACTGTCTTACTCTTGCCGTGCGGGGGTATCGCAAATGTCCCAGTTCTTTTTTCTTTGAGTGTACATCATTACGTTACTCCTGCCGCACTAATACGATTGAAAGTGGAAAACCATTACGAATGTCCCCACTATCGTAACTTTGTTACGCTTACAGATGATACGTAATATGTACATGTAAAAAATGCGTGCGCTAGTGTGTGTAATATGCATAGTACCTTATAAACCTCCCTAGTAGCACAAAAAGTTGGGCCAATATCGGCTCCCTGTCGGCTATTAGGCGGCATGATATTAGCTGGCGATATCACGCCGATACGAAGGTGCGAACATTTTGCAATAGCGGGCAAATATCACGCAATGATAGTCTGCCGATATTTACAGAAAAGTCGGCTCTCGATCGGCAGGCGACGTTGGCCCAATGTGTCCGGCCGATACTCACCCATTCGAGGAAGAGAATGTTGGATATATATCTGTATAGTAAATGTAATATTAGAATTATTGTAGATAATTCTACTCATACAGATGTTATATGCAGATAATCCAAAAAATATATAAATATATGTAAGTTAAGTAACAAACTAATGCAAGTTTATATTTGTCAAGTAAAAATTAAGGTTCCGTTTGAGTAATATCGTAGTGATTATAGTATAAATTATAATAAAAAGTAGTATATATTAAGTAAGTTCACAACTACAACAATGCCACCTCACAATGATGGTTGCTTATTATAACTTTGAAGCCTAAAATAGATAAAACAAAATAACTTTTTTGCTCTCAAGTAATAAATAATTAGAAAATACATTGCTGAATTAATCGTTCGTATACAAGAGAGTCTTAAATTAACTAAATACTAAATTAATTAAAAAGAAACTTACTTTTATGTTCTTAGCTTGCTTGTGCCGTTCACGTCAGAAGTACAAGACGTCCGCCTACCAACTTGACATTAGTCACTCATATAAATAATAATAAAATAATTCCATTTATTTTAATTTATTATTATTGAAGTTCTTAATATTTAATCACACTGAATAAAGCTTGTTTTATATCTCTCAATAATTATCAGAAATGGAGCACTTGTGACGTCATGGTTCTGTCTTTTCTTTTATCGCGTTATTGGTTGATACTGAGCTGAAATAGAGCTAACATCGAATGAAAACATTATCGACACACACCTAAGATTGAGTTGCAACCAATATGAAACCTATATTCCGATGATAATATCACAGTGACACCCACCTTTAATGTCATGTGAATACCTGTTTTTGTTATAAATACAATATCGGCGACAGATATTCTACCTATCTTCCAGCGATATTATCTCTGTCGGCAGAATATATACCCGACGTCGCACACTGATGTCTACTCAATATCATATATTTATGTTTATCCGATCGTGGTAGGGAGTCACTGATATCGCACCAAGCACGGCATATCGGTGATACGTCGGGGTGATGTTTAGCCAACGTTTGGTGCTACTAGGAGCCTATAACTCAACCGATCTGTATATCAATGAATGCAATAATGTTTTTTGGAAAGAATATTATGACCACAATTAAATTTTTATAAACCTGCTTAAAGCGCAATACACTTCTAATTTAATTGAATTTAATTCTAAAAAGAACATAAAACTTAATGTATTCTCAGAAACATTATGCTTGGTTGAAAATAGTTTTGATTTTTTCTTCTTTAATTATTGTAGCTTTCGGGAAATTACGTTGTTTGGAGACAAGCGTTATTCGTGGTCAGTAGTTTTATATTTTGTTTAGTAGCAAACTGATACCTATACATACATAAATTAGTAGGTACTTGCTGTACGAATCGTTTTGGAGAAAGTACAATAAACAGTTGCACTACATTAACAGGTAATACATACCTATTACCTATTTCGATTTTAATGTATTTTCAATGGAACAAGAGCAGTGAAAGAATTCCAATGTGTTTAACACAGTATTTACATAATTAGATGGGTATTTACATACAATTGAGAAGAATCTTAATGGTATATACAAACATCCTTAAGAGAAGGAATCGGAATTATTTCGGATTAGATATTTATGACCGTTTACAATTCTGTCTATAATACAATGGCGGTAATCTTTTAATTCCTGAAATATTTCCACTTGTAATTAAAAGGAGAGTTTTTCAAAATGATGCCTCGGGCCCGTCAACTTTGATTTTTAGTTTAGAGTTTCTTTTTACGTGATGCTGAAATATACAGGGTATCTCAAAAGCAGATATGACATTATCGTTATTTTTTTAATATAAACCTCCATTTATTACTGCAGAATTAGAAAGGGGCACATTTTTTTATATACGACGAGATAAATATGGATGTTGTTACATACGGGAATTTTGAAGAAAAGTTATCACAGAAACTAAAAATGAAAAATATGTATCCAAATTAAAGGTATAAATGGAGCATCGTTAACAATCTCACAATAGCCAAGGCGATTTTGAACGTTATCGATGACATTTGCGGTAATTTATTGGCCTAGTTGTTCGTTTATATCTTCTAAATTAGCAGCCCGAGTCACGTATATTTTACTTTTTAAGTATCCCCACAGGAAATAATCGAGAGGAGTTAAATCTGGTAATCTGAGTGGCTACTCAGTTGTCTCCCTTTTACCTATCCAATGATTTGGAAAAACTTAATACAAATATACGTAAGCAGATAAAGAGCAGAGTAGCGGCGCATAATCTTATTGCAAAAAAGGTCACGCTGATGCAACTTGGGTTCTTCTAAAACCGGATACAAAAAACAGTAAGTAAAGCTCTTCCGTCAATTACACCGCACGTTCACTTTTTGTTGTTGTTGCTTTGTGTATGAAATTTTGTGGACTAATAAAGACTTTCGTTTGCCGAATAACAGCAAATTGTATCGGTTCAAGTAGCCGTTGAAAAAATATTGCTTCATCAGTAAAAATGATTCTCTTCACAAAATTATCGTTATCGGTACTTTATGCACAGTAGATCACGACAAGTACATAGTCTGAGGATTATCTTGTATTATCAACAAAACTCTAAGCTTATCTTTCTCATTTATTGAGGTTTGACCAGATTTCTAAATATCCGCAAGATGAGTTGTACTAAACTACTTAACCTTTCGAGTTTGCGCACTCAAACACAAGATCTTATCTCTGAAACCAATAATGTACCGGGTGGCCAACCAAGAATGTCGTTCAGCCATCTCTCAGGAACGGTTTACAGTAGAGCTTTGGGTAAAAAACATTACTGACTAAAGTGACCTCGAGAAATATCAGTAAATTGTTTAGTAAAGCTGCTGACCGCTAGAGGGCGTAGCTGATCAGCAAAAATTTTAATTCTTATTTTACGCAAAATTTACCAACTTAGAGTCTATCATAAATATGAAAATCGGAATATACTGAAAGTTTTGCATATTTTACTGTAGACAACTTTTTCCTTTTTTGCCAAATAAGGGGTGAGGATGAGGGGAAACTTTATATTGAAGGAACGCTTATAACTCCGATTCTGTTGAACCGAATTTTGCAAACTTAGTCTGGTTGAAACCAGCATTACTCCTCCAATCTAGTGCTTACAAATTGGAACCAATCTAATAAGTGACGTGCATGCTAGAGGGCGTTGTTTAGTTTCTTTCGGAAATTTTGTTTTTCTCGAAAATATTAAATGAAAACATACATGTTTGACAACAAATTAAGAAAGTAAGCTAAATTACTAACAAATCAGCGAAAACCGGGTATCGCTATCTTTTACCAATCCGAGGATATTTTCAGAAACGTGTGGATGGTAAAAATGTCTCCTATAAATTCAAATTATTCTGCTTCTCATGAACGAAATTTACCAAATTTGGTCTTACTATAAAGGATTTTCATTGGCCTATGTTTTTTTTATTCAAACTGTTTAATGTTGTTTTGTCCATTACTGCTAGGGAGCGTTAAGGAAATTCAAATATGTAAATTTTATGATTTTTGAAAAGAACAGTACGTGGATGGTTATATTTATGGTCATAAAATAATGAATTGAAAGCTTAAAATTTTAGTGAAAAACACAAGTCGAATAAACATTGCATAAAAACAACAAAAAGAGAAACAGCATAATAAAGTTAGTATTAGCGGCGGCTAAATCTTGTGGTCTCGTATTATTTTCTATGCAAACTTTCACTCCACAACGAGTGAATAGAAGTTCAGTCTCTATTTCTGTCTTAGAAATACTTTGAACGATCCTGGGTGGCCATGCAAATAGACTGGTGTGTTACATCCACGTACCAGGGGTCAGAAAATTGCGAACATTTACGAAGAAATGCACAGCACACTCATCATTTGAAAAGCACAGTGTTGCAAATTGCTAGCGACATGTCTTCCAAATAAGACCAAATTTGCTAAATTTCGTTCACGGGAAGCAGAAAAATTTAAATTTATAGAAGAAATTTTTACCATCCACACGTTTCTGAAGATATCCTCGGATTGGTAAAAGATATCGATACCCGGTTTTCGCTGATTTGTTGGTAATTTAGCCTACTTTTTTTAATTTGTTTGTTGTATGTTTCCATTTAATATTTTCGAGAAAAAAACAATGTTTCCGAAAAAATTAAATAGCGCCCTCTAGCATGCACGTTACTTATTAGAACGGTTCCAATTTGTAAGCATTAGATTGGAGGAGTAATGGTGTTTTCAACGAGACTAAGTTTGCAAAATTCACTTCAATAGAGCCGGAGTTATAAGCGTTCTTTCAATACAAAGTGTTCCCTGCTCCCCGCCCCTTATTTAACAAAATAGAAAAAAGTTCAAGATTTCAATTCTTTTTCATGTTCAGTTAATTTTCTCAATTTTCACAAAATAGCGGTAAAGTAACGAAAATACTAAATACTACAGCTCAGTACAAGTACTTTTAAGAATAATTTTACCAAAATGGATCTATTTGTGGCATCTACAATGACAACTAAAAAAAAAACATAATGCAAATACTTGCGACGTGGTGCAGGTTTTACATATGAAACTATTTTCATTTTCCATTTTTACGATAATTTTACTTCAAAGTTTCCATGATCACGATCTATATTTACCTTGTCGTATGTAGAAAAATGAGCCCTTTCTAATTTTGTAAAAAAATAGGGGATTACATTAAAAAGAAATGACGTCGTATTAGGTTTTGAGATACCCTGTATATTCCAGTCTCATATAAAAAGTCTAATGTAAAAATAAAAATCGACGGATCCAATGTTTTTTTCTAAAAACTTCCCTCTTAATTTTTATTGAATTTAACCGCTACTTTACAGATGCACTGAATATTTATATGTGTGAATAAGATTGAATATAAGTTGGTGGTATTAAATGCAATATTTTTATTAGTTTATTTATTTAAGTCTTTATATTATATCGCTTTTAAAGACGGATAGATAGGCATACATTTTGCTGTAATTAACATTATTATATACCAGTATCATGCATAAAGCATTACCTTCTTATAACAGATTATAGCTATCAAATTTAAATACATAGTACAATCGTCGTCAGACATTTAGTAATTAGCACACATTTGTAAACATACGTTACGCATTTGACTCCATTGTTCAGCAATTGCCTGAATGAGTTATAAAATCCACGCTAGTCCAGTATATGGAGACATGAATAAAATATGCGATTAGTAATGTGATCGATGAATCGGAAGTCATTCGTGAAAGTTTTTGCCAGTTATGGTCCGAAATATAGACGAATACCCACATATTATTTATATTAGGTATACGGATATTAGATGTATAAATATACATATGTCGTGAGTCGATAAAACAATAAACTCTTGAATATCTCATTTAAATTTATACATAGTAAGAACAAAAATGTGTGTTATATTCATCAGTTTGGTTTCATTTTCGGAAAAGAAACCACTAACTCGGTAATAATTCTTCAAATCAAGTATTCGTTATTTACATGAGAAGTAATAAGCAAGGAAAATACTACAAAAAGCGGATACAACGTAATACATGTATGTACAACGTATTTTTTTATACATACATCCAAAACGACAAAAATATTTTGTTTGTATTGTAGTAGTTCGTTGTAAACCTTATGGCAAGTGTTACGGTTTAAGGAAAAGTAAAACGAGAATGAATGCAGTAATTATTGTAAAACAATAGACAAGTATAGGATCCGATACCGTAAGGTTTACCTATTTGTACAGTAATAGATTTAAATTAATATTTTAGAAATATACAAAAATAAATTTATACGTAATTAATCAATAGAAAAATTGAACCTCTTTTACTTTTTTTATATGTCAACTATGACTTTATTTTATTTGCAGTAGGTAAGTATGTTTCATTTAATTCGATTCATATTGTTCTTCGTCTAATGTCGATTAAATGGCGCAAACTAAAGGCGCTACGAGGTTAAGTTATCATTGTGAAAGGATAGAAGCCTTGGTTTTCACGGTTGGATGGACATTCTTATATCTTATCTGTAATAAAAATAAAGTTTTAGTGTGGTTTTCAATCACAAAACTGACGATGTTTATTATGTTTTAAAATCTACGAAGACGATGCGAAAATTAAGAATTATATTTCTTTAAAACTTATTGGAACGTTTATGATTGTAGGGAGCAGATTTGTTTTGGTATTTTGAAACATTTCAGATCCGAAAATAGATTGAAAACGCCAAGCAGAGACACAATATAAAAAACCAAAAGACACCTCTAATAGACGCTTATGTTATAATTGCAAGATTTACGCTACTCCCAAGTACAATAGGTACTATCGACTACGTACTTTCAACGTTTTCGGGCTCACCAGCGCAGCGTCTCTCAATGTGAAACGTATCTTCATCGCTTCTCGTCATGTTGACCTGTATTGTAGAACAGCTCGAACAGTAAACTAATTCAAAGCTCATAACACCACAGGTCGTCGACAAGACAGCTCGGTAGCTGTAGATACTATACCATAAGTGTCTATTACAGGCCTGCTCTGGCATTACTTGACGTTTTCAATTTGCTACGTCATGGTACGCCAGTCTATAGAATTACCGCTGAACAACTTAGATACCTAGAGACTGGCAATCCACAAATTGATCGCGCTAGATCGATATCTGGAGTTATAAACCTGTCTTATCAACGACCGATTGCACTACTTCTGGTCTCGTCCGATAGAGAAAAGGAATTTAGAACTATTTTACCTTCCGAGCTGCACAATCATATATATAATACACTGGAACATCGTCTATATAAGCGGTTGTGAAACGTAAACATTCACTCATATCCTCTCAAGAGGGGTCCCCACTCTTATCCCGTTAGCAGAGAGGAAAGGCCGTGCTACGCGCTGATTGGCTCATGTCAATACATGCACTATCGGATGGTGGATGCCGAGCGGATATAAATAAGTGCTATAGTGCGGAGATAAGTGAGGGTGGACATAAGTGAGCGCGGATATAGATGAGGTTCCAGTGTACTACTATATGGATAGTTTCTCTTCACAAAGTCCAAAATCAACACGGGATAGCGCTATATGCAGCTGTATATGTCTATCGCGCCTAAGTACCAAGGTTTCAATGCGCACGCGTACTTGAGACAATACAGAAAGTTGTACCTCTTTTGATGTTGTACCTTCCCTCCGTTGATATTTTCGGTAAATTTTAACACGGGCAGAATATAAAACTATCCATATAGTAGTGTTATGTTATACACGTCACACACACAATACACGTCAGCGCAGGGACATGCGATAAAAATAGACTGGCATTTGGAGGGACGCTGATTAGTCCGGAAGAACCGATATTATGCAGTCTGGCTATAATGCTTGATATACGTATATTTATTGCTCTCAGTAGTAGGATGATTCCTGGAATTATACCATACCCACCTATTACTGATACTTTTTTGTTTTCTTTTTATACTTTGGCAATGCTCGACGATTTCAATATCACATGGTCTATCATTTCAATGTAATAGAACAATTATGCATAATCTTTACTGAAAACACATTTATTCCACCAATTATACATATGTTGAACATTAATATTATTGGAACGTTTAATTTGCAGGTTTAACATTTTAAATCATTACCGATAATAAATTGGCTTTTGGTAGTGAAGAATAGTTAGAGGTGAAGTAACGGCTGTCACAACGTTAACTAAACGTAAATAAGATGATCCTAAGGTTAGTGGGGTTTGCAGCCAGTGAAAAAATCCTTTTAAAAGGAAATAAGACTCCTTTATCTAAACCTTAAGCTTTCGAATTTTGTTAAATTCTTCTTCACAAGGTAATTGATTAAGAGGATTTTAAAAGGATTTTTTCCATTGGCTGCAAACCCCACTAACCTTATGATCATCTTATTTACGTTCAGTTAAAGCAGTGAAGAATGATTTAAAAACGAATATAATTCCCTGAAAGTACCTATATTATAATATGTTTTTATTGTACCATTGGTACATGAAATTGTATGTTGTATATAACGTAAATTATATTTTAGAATTCTACTCTGAGTGCTGGACGAAGTTAGCAAGAGTAAGTGGAGGTACTGTTGTATCTAAAAATCTCAATACCAGGTATATTATTATGCATGATAATTTTTATACAGTGCGTTTTTAAAGTGACTTCCCCCCCGTCATTAATATGAAATATTATATACCACATTCTTGAAGTAAAATTTCTATTTTCTTCTATTTTAAAGTTAATATCTAGATCGCTCAAAAAAAAAAAAAAACAAATGTCTACGACAGTAAAAGGGCAGACAGAAATTTAGTAGTTTATAAAATACTCTTCTTATTTGTTCTTCTTAGAGATGCATATCGTATTTGGTAATAAACAGTTTGGCTTATAGAATATTCTTTCTTTTCTTAAAATGCTTCCTTTTTGCGTTTAGAACAGCGTGACAATAATTTTCAATAATTAATTATCTTTAATAACGGGTCGATGGCTGCAGTGGTTAGGCGGCTGACTATCGTTGTGGGAGGACGATCGGTGCCGGGGTTCAATTCTCTGGAGGGACGGTGACATTTTTTCAGAGTTTAATCCCGGATCGACTTTCCATTCGCTGTTGGGAGCAAAGTGATTAACAGCGCGGCATAATAAAAGGCGATATGATGCTGTCACAAAGCCATTGAACACAAGTTACACACACAAACTACACCGCGAGAGTTGCAGTGATAGCCAGACAAGCGATACAGCTTACGGAGTCACTGCAACTAAGCACCCACCACACATAAAAAAATAAATAAAAAAATAAAAATGCATGCCTTAGCATCCTCCGACAGCTTACGTCAATTACGCGGGGAAGTGTTGTCTATTATTATTACGCCCTACGGTTGTGGATTGATTTAAGACGTTACCTTTTGTCGTGGAATTTGGAAAACTACAGAAATTTAAATTCAAAAAGAAATTGCGGAGGTACGAACCCTGTACCGCCAGAATAAAAAGTAAGTGCACTAGTCACTAAGCCACTAGTCCAGTGAAGATAATAGAGTTACAAATAGAATTACTACTGCGTTTTGTCGATGTGTTATGTTATATATTATTTTCTATATTTATTATAATGACTCAAGGGTCTGTAAAGTTATTACGCTAATTGGTAGCTCTGGACGTTAGTGTGTTAGAACATATAATACATTCAGTAATGCTCAGTAACATAGCGTGTTTTTTAATTTGATTTTCTATATTCCTGTTCTTCTGTATTGTTGTTCTTATTGTAATTTCTTTGCTTCCGTAAAAAAATCGTAAACGGTACATTTCATATTTGTCAGCGAAATTTATGGCTTACCTGCTGAACGACTTGCAAAGAAAATTATATGTATACATACGTACATATGTACAGTGATGTGCTTTAGTACTGACTCACCGCCCGAGGGCAGTCAGCTTTATATCGTCGTACATAAGGGTTAAATTTATAAAGTTTTATGGCACTTTGAGTCAGTACTAAAGCACATCACTCTACATCCGTACAACGTAATTATAGATCGCGAACACCAGCTTAGTAGCCTTTATCGTATTCAGTATTTTCAAAAGTGTAAAGCTTCATTTACATAGAGGGTAGTGGCAATTGCAGTGTAAGAGTAGTGGAAGGTGTATTGCAGTGCGGAAATGCATTTACATAAGAAAAGTAGTGGCGATGCGCCTGCTTTGTTGCGCATGCGTAACGACGATAGTTGGTAATGGATGTATGGTCAAATGTAAACACAACAAAACAGCTGTTATCGGTAGATTGTTCTGCGCAGACGCAACGGTATAAGTATCGGTAGTGTAGTGGGAATGTTTGGAGTTTGCGAACTTTGGCACTACTTCTCCACTACCGTTACTGTCGCACTGTTTATGTAAATGCTCTCGTTTAAATACATGAGAACTAACTTCGGCACTCCACTACTCTTACACTACAATTCCCACTACCCTCTATGTAAATGACGCTTAATGAAGTATTAAGAAATGATATGTTAGATGTCGATTTTTCCTTTAATTACTTAGGGCTGGTTGTACAATATGCCGATAAACTACCCAATAGCCGTTATCTTACCGACAAGTCTATTGTGACCGTATACAATCTGCCAATATTTTTGTCAGCCACACTATCGGTAAGATATTTTATCGGCTGTTCGAAGTTACCGATTTGCTAGTTATCCAACAGGTAACATATGTATAAACGTCAAACATAACCTTAATACTAAAGTTTAAAGTCGTATAAACGCGCATATGTAATTTATGTTTTTATGATAGTTTACAAAAAATGAATAAAAATATACAAAGCGCAGGGCTAATTACACAAAAGAGGAGTGCTGGCGGGTTGTCGAGATTGTGGAGATTGTGGAGAAGTTTGCCCGCATAGTAGAGAACCAAAAATATTATGTATCAGAGAATTTGTTTGTAAAAATATTATATGTTTCGGACAGAAATTATCATTTTCACATTCGAATGCTTAAGAAGTATTTTACATTACCTAGCTGTAGGTGCTTCTAATGCATGTACTAAGTATTTGTCTCAAGAGTTGTCTTACGCTGTCCTTGCTTAGACGAAATCTTACAAAAAAGTCGTTATCATCCCAATAGTTAATGTGGTTTAAACGTGCTCTGATACGTTTTTCCTTTCGTCTATCCCACAAGTCATTTAAGAAATATCGATTCATTTTTGGAATCACTACTAGGTACTACTAGTTTCATATAAATTAAACATTATTTAAATTCAATTGTCGAATTGCGCTACTGTTAGCTACTTTCTTTATCAAATTTAATTTGTCGCTGTGCTTTTTGTCAAATCATACATCAGTGTTGTAAGCTCTATAAACTTAACGTACTAAATAACCGGGGATATTATTACCAACTGCAGCTTATTTTGCTGACAACGATCCATCCGATTATTGTAACATATAACACACTTCGTAATCTTATCCGCCCGATAAAGATGTCGGCCGGATACTAAAGGTGCACATTTATTGGCATATTGTACAACCGGCCCTGTGAGTGTTATATACACATGTTACCTAAGTTGATAATGCAGCACTCTGTAAGGGATAGAATAGTAAGTTGAGAGTTGTCGGGTCAAGGATATGTAGTTAAGTCCATATTAAGTCTGATAAGTGTTATAGTATTAAATAATGCAAATACATAGTAACAAGTGTCCATTTGATCAACCCACGTGTCCGTAGTGTACATACATTATTAGCGACGAGGTCGGTTCAGTTATTTACCTTAGAGTCTCTATTGTACCAAGGTTGGACCGATTGTTCCTTTAACCTTTTTATCGCTGGGGTGCGTGGTTCCCAAGCCACGTGAGGTACTGTGGTCAAGTGTTCAGCTCGGGGCTATTGCGCCATCTGCAGGACACGCCTGGTCGCCACTCGCGGAGGAGGTCTGTCCGGATCCAGCTCTGCTAGATGTTGGATTAAGGGGTTCTCCGACCGAGATGCCCTGTCCAACGTTGCTCTGGCCAGTGCCAGCGCATACTTCTTTAGAGTCGGAAGTTGTAGATCCATTGCTTACGAACCAGGGTGCTGAAACAATCATACGCAGCACCCGGTTCTGCAACACATTCAGACGCCTCATTTGTGACATGCTAGCACTGGACCAAGTTAGAGCTCCGTACGTTAGAGTCGGCCGGAGAAACACCATATATATCAGAAATTTAATCTTTATACTCAAAGAGCTTTTATAGCAGAGCAGGGGATACAGGACAGCCCTCACTCGTAAGAATTTGGAGATGACGTTCGAGAAGTGCTGCCTAAAAATCAGTTTGGAGTAAAGCGTTATACCCAGGTAATTAACATGGGGTCTCCAAGGTAGATGTTCGCCCTGTATGACAATGGTGGCAGGAGGAGGGTTTTGCTTACGCGAGAAACGTAAGGCTTTGCACTTCGAATGATTGATCTTCAATCTCCATTTCGTAGACCATTCCACGACGTCGTCGACGGTATCCTGCAAACGGCGGCAAATCAGTTGTAATGATGATGATCAATGAAGTTGTAAACAACGCGGTGTCATCCGCGTATATTGCTAGTTTTGTATGTGGTGAGCGCGGTATGTCCGAAGTGAATAAAATGAACAACTCAGGTCCCAGAACGGAGCCCTGAAGAACACTCGCCCGTATAGATCTGGGGGTCGAGAACTCGCCAAGCCTTTTCATCCTAAAAATCCTACCAGATAGGTAGGACTGAACGAGGGCTGTTAGCTCCGGGTTGATGCCCAGACGCCGCATCTTGAATAACAGGCCGTCGTGCCATACCGAGTCGAGGCCGAAGTCCGCATCGGTCGAATGCCGCTGCTCCAGAGCATTCCGCGCTTCCCCCGTCAGTCGGAGGAGTTGAAAGTCGGCCGACAAGCCTCTGCGGAAGCCATCAGGAAAGGTAGTTACCTTCACTGATGGCGTCACGCAACCTTTCAAGAATTATGGCTTCGGCTAGCTTGGATAGATTAGACAAAAGATTTATCGGCCTGTAGCTGGATGGAAGTAGCGCATGACGATATCCGCCTGTTTCCAGATGGACGGAAACGTTCTCAGGCTCAGTATGGCACCGAACAAGACAACCAAGGCATCGATGGCACTTTCTGGAAATCGCTTTAATGCGGTGTTGGCGATGCCATCGGCTCCTGGAGCCTTGCCATTCTCCCGGATGCTGATGTGGCGCATGACTTCCTCTCAACCCACCACGGGAAGCGGCTCACCGCGCTCAACAGAAATACGCGCAACATCGAGGGCAACCTCACGGTGTAAAGGGCCGTATTGAGGTTGACCCTCGACACCAGCGAAAACATTCTCCATATGTTCAGAGAACACCCGAACCTTGTCCCCCGTGGAGTGAACAATACTCGCATCGGACCGCTCTCCTTTGGAGCGCCCCTCTTTATAAGTGCCCTAGTCAACTTCCACAATGAACCATTGTCCGGAATAACCGAAGAAACCGACTGCCACCATTTACTTTGTTTGTAGGTTCTCAGCTCGTCTCTCAGCCTAGCCGCAAGATGATTCGCGGCACGAATGTCACTCGGGTTAAGGGTCTGCTTAGCCCTTCTCCTAGCCTGGCGCTTGCGCCGTAATAATGTCCTAAGCTCCACTGGTAGCCAAGTATCCGGAATGGAACGTCTGGTAAATGCAGATATCGCGTTTGATACACAGAAGGTGAGACATTCAGCAACAGTCTCCAAAGAATCGAACCCATCAATGCCAATAGCAAGTCCATCGGTGTACTGACGGACCCTATCAACATACTGATCCCAATCCACGGTCCCACGACGCGCGACCGCAGACATACGCAACTCCCCGCCAAAGACAAGAATGATCGGGTTGTGATCCGACGACAACTCAGAAATGCTCTCCACTGAGACGTAAGACGGAAATCCTCTCGTGAGTACTATATCCAAGATGTCCGGCCTGACGCCGGGGCGAAAGAAGGTCGGCTCGCCCGGAGAATGCACCTCGGCATCAGATAATGACAAATATCGAAAAAGCTTTCGACCAAATTCATTGGTCGAGAGGCATCCCCAATGCGCCAATCGCCTGTTGAGGCAATGCACGACGTATTTTGGTAAATATACGTCGACTAGTTCTAAAAAGAACTTTTGGGGATGCAAAGCAATAAAAAAATTTGATGAAAACTAAACACAAACTGACATAAACGAAGAAACAACGAAAGCGCTTGACACTCTACCAACTGTCAATAATGACTGGACGTTTCCAAATAGCCAATAACAGCAACATAAAAGTACTACAAATTTGAAAATGTAATTAATGTAATAATTAATTTTTTTTTACATGTTTAACTTTGAAATAACGTATTAAAAAACAGTATATTGCAATAATATTTGAAATGTAATTCAATTATCAACTATGTTATAATTAAAAATAAAAATAGTTTTAATAATTTATTTTATGTGGTCACATTGCGTGTTTATGATGACATTTCATTATATTTTTGACGTCACGTTAATGATGTGCATTGGAACTTAGCGTGCCTCGACTATAATTATAAATTCTTCTTGTATATCTATTGGCTTGTCACTATGTATGTATTGGTTTTGTATTTTCCGTACATATTTGCATTCTGCTTGCCACAATTCTGGAGTAATTTCAGCAAACGCCTGCCTAGTTAAGGCTTCCACATTACAACCACCATCAACATTCTTTGAGGCTACCTTTCTCTTCACCATATTCCAAATCACCTCTATTGGATTGTCACAGTGATATGGAGGTAATCTTAATACGGAATGACCTAAACTTGCTGCTTAATTGTCAATTTCATATTCCGGCTGTGGTTTATTACGTCTAACAATTTCAAGTAACTCACATTTTAACATGTCTGGATGATGCGGTATATTTTTCAACAAAAGCCAGGATATATCTGCTTTTCTGGATGCAGATGTTGGTGCCCTATTCATTTGTACACTATGGTACGGTGTATTGTCCATAACTATATAATGGAATTGTCTGGCATATTGGGTATCAACTGTGTTTTGAACCATTGTCGTAGTTCATCTCATCATGGTAATCTCCGCTTTTTCGTCTTTGATTTGAATAAAAAGTAATGCTCCGTTAATAAATCCCATTTCATCACCAGCATGACACATAATCCATCTTTGTCCTGCGCTCTCTTTCTTTAAGACCCCTTTTTCATCTGAACTTTGCCAGCACTTTGACACAATGTAGTTCATTATTCATTATTCATCATTCATCATTATACATTTGAGATCTTAAGTACCGTGCTCGCCAAGCCACTATGTCCTGTCGTTCCATTAATACATTTCTATTCGATTCACATTTCTTACATTTATATCTCATATCTACGATAATTTTGCGTAGTGTCTCTTTGCTACCTTGAAATTTAGTTTCACACTTCATATATGTATGTAAAATACTTGACGTGGGTACAGATTTTGTGACAGTGTACAGGGATCTTATTTTGTTTCGCAGTACGCACCTAAAATTTACATAAAATGACTGTTAGGTATGTTATGTATATTAATATATTACATGTCTGCATCGTCCAATGTTATTTTTGATGATTTCTTTTCCTTTACCGGATCTGTAGTAATGGTGGAGGATGAAGGTTGTACTTCCAAGTCCTTAACTATTTTGCTTTTGATCCGTTTTATCCTTCTTTTCGATTTTCCTGTCATGGCAGCCACTCTGCTAATAACTTGTTCTACAGGAAAGGGGTAGCAGCCTAATCGTTTTTCTTCCTCACAAAACTCAATAATTGTCTCCAAAACAGTCAAAACGTCATTCTTAGATTTACGTTTAGCCATCATAAAGAAAACTAGAAAATATTAGTAACAGACATGTACTACAGAATTTAGGTTATAATATTATTTACCACTTATTATGTATAATAAGTGGTAAAATTATTTACCATTTATTTATTCACAATACAAAACGAAGTAGTTAAAAAAAACTTTTTAAATAATCAAGTAAGTATCTAGTAAATGATGAAAATGAAGAAAAAATGCAGCAATAAATGAAAATATAAATTTGACGCACAAGAAAACTATCAACACCTAGAACGAGACTGTACCGAGCTGTCAAACACTAAAAATATAGGTTAGAGGGAGTGCGATGTAAGAGGTTGGCAAATTAATTCACATATTTTCCGGGGGCCGGATTAACTTGGTTTTGCTCTGGTTTAATGTATGGTTATGAGTAATAATTCTAACTGTAAAATGGCGTTGATTGGATCGATCGAACACATCGATTTATTGAAAACAAATATAGAATGTTAGTTAGAACGAATGGATCACTTATTCAAATGCATTCCAGTCGACTCAGCGGAAAAAGTAGATTTATTTATGACACTTATTGGCGGCGAAGCGTACAGATCATTAAAAACATGTGTCAAACCCGAAGCAGTGGCGTCACTACACATACCTAGCTTGGAAGTTCATGCTACTTTTGGGGAATATGCACCCCTAGAAGAATTTGCATATTGGCGCCGTGGGGTAGAACTGCGCCGAATCGACAGCAAGCCGCCTCAATACTTTCCCCATACTCCGCTTCTCCCTTCCCTTAAAGTGAATAAGTGCTTTAGGGAAAGGAGAACAGTGGGGTGTGGTAAAAATGTCGAGGCAACCCGTTCCCGCTGAGGTTTGGGTAATTTAATTATTGGCTAATTTTAAAAATCTGTTAACGTTTTTATAGTACCTAATAAGTAATTGTCATTTATTATACTTGCATTTGTATATTATTTGTTTGTATTATAGTTTTTGTAATCTTTTATTTTGTCACTTGACAGTAATTTTTAATTGGTTAGAAATATAGTTCCGGAATAGTTTTTAAGAACAAGTAGATATAGCTTTATTTTGGCGATACTTGCTTTTTCAATTAAATTTCTAATACGTTTTAGATATATTTAAATACTAAAAAGTTCTTATTATTAAAATAAGAAAATGTCTCTAAAGAGCCTTTCGTCCACCATCTTACGCCATTATTCATAGTCTGGAGTAGCGAAAGCATAGGCTTTCTTTGCACGTTCTATTTACAGTACTATTATTGTACTAGTTGGTGCAGTCATTTATCATTATCCAACTGCTTTTGATGGTGGGGAACTACCACGATATACACCAATTTATAACCAATACTATTATACGAGGGTGGTTTGATAATTAACTTGGTTCGCACATTAATAGAAGGTGTAAATGTAATCTGTATATGTAGTCATAAAGTGTCATTCCTATGAGTTAATATTCTCTGGTCTTAAATCCTTCTGACAGTAATTCGTTGTTTAACAGTTATTTAAACAGAAGTGTTTCGAACAATAGCAAGAAATGGACAAAGTTGGAATTCGTGATGCAATTGAATTCTCTTATCTGGAAGGGAAAACAGCGAAGGAAATTCACGAGAGTATTTTACCTAGATTGGGTGACTCATGTCCTTCTTATGAGTGTGTTCGACTTTGGATAAATGAGTTTAAGCATGGCAGAACAAGCATCAAAGATGCACCACGTCCTGGAGCCTGGAAATCAGCTGTAACACCCGACATCATTGATAATGCAAAAGCGAATTCGCATGCAAATATCTGCCGCCAATTTGCAAGTATTTCAGAAGAATGTAGTAGAGATTTTTCGCCGTTTTGTGTCATTGGACGAAACTTGGATACACCACTATGTCCCGAAAATAAAACAGCAGTCAACAATGGATTGCCCATGGCGAATCGGCTCCGAAAAAAGCGAAATGCGTTCCATCCGCTGGAAAGGTCATGGCATCAGTTTTTTGGGACGCAAAGGAAATTCTCCTAATTGACTACCTTGAAAAGAGAAGAGTCATTACCGGAGAATACTATGCATCATTTTTGGACCGATTAAAGGCGGCAATAACAGAGAAACGCCCAGGAATGGCCAAGAAGAAGGTGTTGTTTTACCATAATAATGCCCTCGTGCATTCAAGCCTTGTCGCTCAGCAAAAATCGGCCGAGCTACGATTTCAACTGCTTCCGCATTCTGCGTATTTGCTAGATCTAACTCCCTCGGATTACCATCTATTCCGAAACTAAAAACTTTTCTGGTAGGACGAAATTTGAGTTCAATTAAGAGGTCATGCAGGAAGTAAACCAGTATTTTGAAAGCATCTAAGAAATTCATTTGCGTAAAGGAATCGCGAAGCTGGAGAAACGTTGGGGCAAGTGCGTTGAACTTCCAGGGGACTATGTCGAAAAATAAAGTACGTTGCAAAACTCAAATTGTTTTCTTTCATAGCAAAATAAGATAGGTGCTGACATATACAGTATGTTATTTGTCTGATGGAACATGAATACTCCAAAGTGCGAAATAGTTAGTGCATTTATTATGTCACTGATTTATGATCATATTAACTTGCCAATTCGATTCCTTTTACTAAATTTTGTTGAATTTGGATCATCAGTAATACATAATTTCATCATCAGTAATAATTTTATTATTTATGGTTGTGCTTTGCATTGCTATTCCTGCTCTCAGAATTAAGTCATACTTGAACTAGATTAGCACTGAGAAAAGGTCCTATGATCGGAACCCTCTCTTAGTGGGTATATAGCCGTACATTTTCTACTACAATGTTGTGAAACATGTCGATAACTACAGTGGTTAGACAGTTACTCAGCATTGTGGAAGATCGCTGGAGACCGGCGTTCAATTGTTTAAGGGACGGTGACATATTTCTCGGAGAATTGCATTCCGATTAGTTTACCATTCATTATTATTATAAATGGCGAGATAGTGCTGCAAGAAAGCTACTGAACACAATTACATATATACCGGTCTATTTGAGTGATAGGATAAATAACGGCGGGAAGGGGTCTCGTCTAGTCTACAGCGCTGTGATAGACTCATACGCGTCCCCGCTTTTTAGCGAATTTTCGTATCCCTTGCCCCTTCCGTCGTTATTTATCCTATTATTCAAATCGACCAGTAAACCAATAAACTACACAAAAAGACTTATGTACAGCGGTAGTCCGGCAAGCGATACAGCTTAATCCGTAACTGCAGACAAGGAGTCAAATTGACCCCATCCTGGTAGAGGATCGGTGGCCGGTGAGTTTCCAGCATCCATGTTAGATGTGCGTCTTTATGTTTTAGCATCATTCTTATTCTCAGTATAACGTCTGACAAACTGTGTGTTGCTCTTGTAACTATAGTTGTAATCACGAAAGATGATCCCTGCGTCACTTACATAGAACTCAATCAACGACATTCAAAGAATAGTTTTCATATCTAAATATCTATTTGTATGACAAGGACAGCCTGGATGACAGTTTGTATTTCGAAACTTTGCCTAGCACAGACGTACGGCTCGTACAATTCACTTGAATAAGACAAAGACGAGATTAGTTCGTTGTCTGCGCTTAAGCTATATATTTCCGCTTCTTGACTTAAAATTTGACATACATTTGACAATGTATCTCCGTAGACATTTGATGGAACTGTCATTGATTTCGTCCTTACAAATATGTATTCGTTTAACAATTATTTGAAGAATTTTTTTTAACTATAATGGCAATACATACTAAAACATTACGGTAGGAACAATTGCAACAACTTGTTTTAAATTTTTAGGGCCTGTCAATAAATCCCCACGCACTTAACCCAAAAATGAAAAATGTCATAGCTGCCATATTCATTTTGATATTTGCAGTATTTAACATGACGCCGAAGTACTGATTTGATTCATACAAATGTAATTGATGACGCAGGGATCATCTTTCGTGATTACAACGATAGTTATCTGTTTATTACGTGTGAAAAATTTGTAGGAACTAAAAAGACGTCACGTTGTACATAAGTGTAGTAATTCTTGTTTTAGCATCAAATTGATTTTAATGTTTTATCTAGGTTGTAACTACGAGTAAGTATGGAGAGCTCGGACTTTCGAAAGGGATAATAAGGTATGAATATAAAGACTTTGAGGAATTATTGTCGAATTGGGTAAAAAAGGTTCGTAATATAGAAGGCTTCCACGGTTAAAATTTCGATTATGAAAACTTCTTGGTTTTGACTAGATCCTAATAATGTAATATACCAGTAAACTAAGAAGGGCATCTAATTTTTGAGTTATATATAAAATTCGAGTTCGTATAGAACTTACAAAGAGAGTAGGTATGTATAAATTATACTACTTGAGAAACATGTCAAATAACCGGTTGCAGATTTCTATGTTGAAATTCGGTTTTATAGTATCACCTATTTTTTGTTTGATTTATATTTACCTAGTATGTGCCAACGTAAGGATACTTTAATCGTTTTTCGTTGTGTGATTCACGAGGTTATACTATGCCAAAAATGGTGTAAGAAATGCATTCTGAACAAATATGTCATCACGTCCATACTGTTTTAATATAAATTAAAGTTTTAACAAAATCAATAAACAATTAATAATATTCAAAGAATGTTTACATCTTAGCCGTACCTATATCAAATTAAAGGAAAGAAATCTTGGTAATAGCGGTAATATTAATTAAATTTAATTATCATTTTCAGTACTAGCCGCTATTACCAAGATTTCTTTCCTTAATTAATAATATTTATATGTAATTATCGTCGTAAATATTTTTATTTTGGCATTGTTTTATATTTTTCTAAATTGGGCACATTATGACCATGCGTCATGTGTGTAGGCGTGACGTTTTTGTACGTGTGTCGTTACGGCTTAAAAAGTCGCTGGAACTAGCTCCCACCGCAGATTTAAGAAAATTGTTGAATAGTTGAAAAATAGTTCTTCGTACTTAGTTCGAAATACACGTATGCTTATAAATTTTAATATCCGTCAAGTTGTGTTTGTATAATTTCTATTAATGAAATTCAATACATTTTTATCAGATTTTTTAAGATTTAAATCTCACCATTACTTATAGCACCTCCATTTATTTCTCGCGTCTCATTCATAAAACCAAATGTCAATATGACTTGGAAATTAACCATAACGTTGTTATAGAAACTGAATTTACAACTACATAGTCTAAATGAAATGCAATAGCTTTGAAAATGGTAAACTCTGCCACAATATTTCAACAACGGCGGCAATTAATCATTGCCATATAGTATATGTATGTAGATGCCTCCAGTACATATGTATCTACGGATACATGTATTTACTGCTGTGTAATAAATTTATTTTTATGTCCCAAAAGTTATTACGGATCCGTGTCAACAGGAATAATGATAAATTTTCCAAACTTTTATGGACGATCTAACGTGATTCTGAAAATTATTCCGTCGTAAGATGTGCATTTATCTAGATATGTACGTATTTTCAATCCTTTTGAACATTAAATTTGGAGGAACTAATTTACTGTCAAAATACTGTATAAATTTTAACAATTATTATCGTTAAATAATAAAAAGTATATATCTATATCCGTAGTACACGTCTTTTGACCGTCAATTTTATGATGCAACAACTATTGCTTGATCCGCCTATCAGAAAGCTGTAAATTTCGATGGAATAAGATAATTTATTATTCCTACACACATCCTAAAAAATAATAAATTAAAATTTATAGAAAATTAAATCTGGAATTTGAGCACCAAAAGTATATTTAAAGGTTTCTGAGAACTGATGAAAAGTTCTTTAAATTATAAAAACTTCGTTTGTTTCTATCACATGTTGTGTGTATTTCACTAGTAGATATCTTAAGCAATATACAGTGGTGTACTAATTTTTAATATTACTTCTAAACGGTTATTTCTATCTATTACGTTTCCTACATATACAGCATGTCCCAAAATGTCCACAACAGCCCTATAAGTCCTGTATTATGTATAACCTTAATAAAAATGTTTTTCAAATAAAAGTTGCTCCGATTTGCATAATCTACCTTATGGACTGAAGAGATTTCGAAAATTTTATACAGCCTGGTCATATCGTTACTTCTTTTTCACATCTTATGGCAGCCATCTTTAATTCCCTTCAAATGGATGAATACACATATTATACCTACTTTATTATTATACAAAATTTGATACATCATGTTCTCATGTGGCAGTTATCTGTTATTTTGTTGATTTGTCAATTTGAATGATTTTAGTTGAAATGGTTTCTGAGAATAAAAAAGTATTTATTTACGGAGGAAATACTAACATTTTTATTTTATAGAGAAAAATTCTTTTCAGTTCACAAAGTACATATATTATGTTAATTTTGGCAAGTTTTAATCGAAACACTCTTTTATTACGACTATAATAGAGGGCTTACAAGGCTGTTGCTAACTTTTGGGCCACCGCGATAGATAACACACGACCGAATTGAAATTTTGCGCCTAGCAGTATTTTGTAATTCTGAGCAACTTTCTTCTATAACATTTTTCGATTGGAAGTGGATTCAAGATGGCTGCCAAAAAACTTCAGTCAAATACAGAGAATGTCACTCCTCCTTTTTTGAAAATATTCTTACTGAGACGAAGGCACGTGTGCAAAGAGACAACAATGTAATTGTATATGGGTTGAATGAGAACCAGTACGACAAAACTATTGCATCTAGCATCGCCAACGCCATTATGCCAAGTAGAAATTACGTGGATGCGATAGTTCATGTTATGCGATTGGGAAACCTGGAGGGCGCTAAACCCCGAGCGCGTAATAAGCATAAATTAAAATCACAGGTACCATACAGGCGCGTCTTTGTTAAGAAAGATGAAACGAACTATAAACGAGATTTGTATAATAAATGTCGCCAAGATCTTAACGAACGCAAGAAATCTGGAGAGCAAAATCTTGAAATTAGGAATGTTAATGGTGTTCCAGCCGTGGTGGTCAACGAGAGAAGACGTCAACGTAGTAATGTCGATGCCCGAGAGGATGTTGAAACGGATCATCAAAAAACGTATACATTTCGACAGTGTTACGTTATTGTACTATCAAAATGTACGTAGTATAAGGTAAAATTAGGGACTTCTATTGTAATGTTTGTAGTAGTATGTATGATTTCATTGTTTCGTCAGAAACATGGCTTTCGCCTGATATTTACAA
Source organism: Holotrichia oblita (assembly GCA_023690525.1). Lineage (NCBI taxonomy): Eukaryota > Metazoa > Arthropoda > Insecta > Coleoptera > Scarabaeidae > Holotrichia > Holotrichia oblita. Next base: position 62,400,647 of record CM043019.1, on the reverse strand, counting down.
TGCAGAATTATTTCCGCTTGAGTATGAAGTATTGCGGTGTGATAGAAATTTTGAACTAATAAATGTTGCACGTGGAGGCGGGGTTTTGCTCACCTACAAAAAATATTATAATGTTGAATTGTTAAATCTTTCACAACTACTGAATGAATTACCGTCTTTTAATATCATAGGGTGCCGATGTCATTTTGTTCACACCAGTTTATATATATAAACTTGCTACTTTTTGCCTTTTGTAAGAAGGAGTCTCTCAGGTTTTTCACTTGCGCATGTAATATGCGCTGGGAATGCCGCGACCTCCCTGATGGCGCAGGAGATGGAACCTCTCGACGGCGCTGTGCGGGTGATGCGCTCTGTTGCGACTTTCCTCCGCTCTGGTTTTCCTATCCACATTGGCTAGGTCCGTGTCGGTCCATTTCAACACTCCAAAACTGTACGTGAGCACGGATGTGGCATAGGTGTTAATGGCCTTGGTCATGTTCCTCGCAGACAGCTTAGTTTTTAGGAGGCTTTTCAAGCGCAGGTAGTATTAATTGGTTGTTTCTTCCTTAGCGGTCTTATCATTGACTCATCTGGCTTGTAAGTATCCCAGATATCTGTACAACTCGCCTTCCTCCATCGCGGTCACAACCCCCGGCTAGCATCCACCTCGTATGCTCCACTCAAACGCCTCTCTCCATGCAGCTTATCTTGCATTTTTCCATTCCAAAGTTCATCTGGATATCTCGACTGAAGCGACCCACGCAGTCCAGCAGGTCGTGGAGGTGGTTCTTTTGTCGGGAATAAAGTTTCAAATCATCAATGTACCACAAGTGGCTAATATCAGTACACGGGTTTCCAATGCTATACCCTTTACGTTGTTTTCTCTCAGTATGGCTGTAAGTGGTTTTAAGGCCAAACAAAGCCAAAGAGGGTTGAGAGCGTTACTCTGGAAGATGCCTCTTCTGATGTTGATTTTGCCCGCTTGTATGTTTACTGTGCGACCAACTATCGTCAGATTAGTGCTCCATCCCGTCATTGTAGACTAACATTTTGGATAACCAGGATTGTGGACACTGTCGAAGGCTTTTTGATAGTCGATATATGCCGTATACATATTTTCCTTCTTTCTTCTGGCTGTGTGCATTATTACATTATCTATAATCAACTGTTCCTTACAGCCTAGCGACCCCCTACGGCACCCTCTGTTCTTCGTCTAGTAGCTGACTGGTCTCCATGTGCCGGTAGATCTTATCGGCGAGGATGGCGGTGAAGAGCTTGTATACAGTAGGAAGGCACGTGATCGGTCTGTATTTGAAAGCGTCTTCTCTGTATCGTTCAGATTTCGGTATTAAGTATGTCACACCCTCAGTTACAAAGGATGGCAGTATTTCAGGGTTTTGTAGTGTATTTATATAGCATCGCGCCAAAAGTGCATGCGTTGACTGAAACTTCTTAAACCAGAAGTTTTGTATCTTATCTGGCCCCGGTGCTTTCCAGCTTAGGCTTCTCTTTACAGCCATTTGAACCTCTTCAATGCTGACCTCCCACTCCAGCATGGATTTTATATTGTTGGTCACAAAAATTTGCTTCTCCTCATCTGCCATCGCGTCTCTCTATGCTGAACAGGGTTGTCCCAGATTGCGGACCAGTAATCTCTGATAGCTGCTTATGTTGGTGGCGTTCCAGCATCTTCCGGACTGTTAGTTGTTTGCAGGTTCCGGTAGAATATTTTTTTTGTTGACAATAAACTGGTGGTTTTGTTGCCTGCGTAGATTGCATGTTCTATAGCGCTTGAGTCTCTTTGATAGTGCCTCAAACTTTTTTGTTTCAATAGATCCAATACTTCTATAGCGCATGGGTTTTCTGTTGTTTTATATTTATGTATGATTATTTTAGCTGTTCTTTTAACGCGAGAAGACGGGTTTGGCCTTTGGTTTTGTGTTAAAATACCAATATTCTTTTTCAATGCTTCAATTTGCAGGTTTAAACGTTTCTCCCAAGCAATTGTTCTGTCTTTGCCTGTTATTATTCGTTCTTGTGTGTCCTCAATGGCTTGTCCATTTTAGGCGAGCGCCGTGCACGCGCCGGCGTATACCAAGCTGTGCAGCTCCTCCATGCTACCGTCCTGTACGATTCTGGCCCCTATTATTTCGTCCACCTCTCTGATGACTCGGTTGGTTTGTGGCATATACTAATTTTGGGAAGGCCGGTTTTCTGTGTGGGGATATCCCATTGTATCGTAGTAGTTGTTTCTCGTATTCTTGTGACGTTTGCTCCCGTCTTCAGGATTTCATGCAGCGCCGTCACTTGCTCCTCTTCACTCAGATCTTCCCCTTATCTCTCTCTTCTTAGCTCTTTGTATCAGGCCCAGTTCAATAGCGACTTCTTCTTTGATATTATTGATGGTATCCGGGGGCAATCTATTATTACTGACTATAGATCGACGCTGATCTAGGACGTTTTGAAGTGTCTTACGTTTTAACACAGGGAATAGTGGTGAGGGACCCTCCTATATTGTGAGGGACTTACCCACATGGTAACATATGGGCGACCTCAGCAGCGGGCTAAGCGCAACTTAGTCCTTTTAGGAAAACCTCTTTCTGCTGCCGACCGCAGTGTGGGGTATAACTACCCCACCCTACCCGAGGTACCACTGTGCAAGCAGAACACTGCGGTCTAAACCAGTAAAGGTCGAACATGAATCTCCTGACCGAGCTGTCGTGTCGTGGCTAACGGTCTGCACCAGGAGACACGGCGCCGGTCGCATTGTGAAGGACACCACAAATGCGACTGACAGACCGGGGGTCGGTGGCCTAGGCTTAATTGCACGGGCCGAGAGGAGACAACCTCATTATCAAACCTAAATCGTAAGGTGGAGGACTAGGTCGAGAGGATACGTGGCTGGAAAGTAGACTAGTTCCACCTAGGGGCACCAGGACACCAGGCGCACCACATTGGATTAAAGCCTTACTCCTAATGCGGGGCTCTGCTGGAGCGGATCAATATTTTCCTGGGTACTCGTGAGATCAACTATTGAAGATCAAAACACAGTACCAATTAAAAAACCCTTTCCCAAAGTTGAAAAGCCGGCAAAAAACGCTAAAGATGGAACAAAGGCGGAAACGCCCGGGCCGTCTAAGCTGCCTAAGACCATTCTGAAGGTTGGCTCAAAGACTTGATGTCTGACGACGAGATCCGAAACAACTCGGCTGTCGGGAATATCCAGGGCTAAAGTGCAAAAACTGGTGAAGCGAGGTCATGATTACATTCGGGCCAGAAGAGCCGTTGATTGATTGATGTGGACACTGTTTACCAGCCGGGTTTTTTAGTAGCGTCCCTTAATACCGCGGCCTTCCATGGCCTATTGTATTATTCGGTACTTCAAGTGAATTTCCTTATGTAAACAGGTTAGTCCCTTTTTACTAGGTTTAGTAGCCTGTGTGGTAGGTCTTTTCCGGTAGACCTGTCAGCTGGTTAATTGGCCCCAGCAGTGGCAGTCTCCGTCGTCCAACGCAACGCATTCGAATATGATATGGTAGGCTGTCTCCTCCTCCTCGTTGCATAGTCTACAAAATAGGTTTATCCTTAAAGATGCCAATTTTATGTAGATATTTCCTTAGACAGCCGTGTCCCGTTATCAGGTCGTGACTGTTCTAAGCTGTAACCGGTTGAGAGCCAGCACATGCTGCCAATTGCCGTGATGGCTGCCTCATCATCCGTTTGCTATGAATCTGCCCTTCAACGCTCCTCCAGTGTGCCTGGTGTGTTTTTATGATCCGCTCAGCCACTGCACCGCGTATCGCAGTTCTGGTTATCGGCAGACCCGGTTCAGGTCCGGTGAATGTTATTGCAGAAACTTTTCTTGCTAGCTTGTTTGCTATTTCGTTATCTGGTACACCCTTTATGCCCTCGCACCCACACCGAGGTTACCTTGTTGTGTTTGGCCAGGGTTTTCCAGGCACTCCCAAGCTAGCCTCGAGGTTATCTGATAAGCTACTAGTGTCTTTAGGCCGCTTGGCAATCCGACACAGGATATGGATCAGCTGACCTCTTGGTTGTCTCTCTGATGCCCTTAGAGCACATGTGTCTATTGCTATTATTTCCGTTTGGTATATACGGTGGTATATTGCCCTAGTGTCAGATATTCTTTACGATTTAGGTTTTCACTATATATACGTGCTCCAGAACCTGCGGTTCTTCTTGACCCATCTGCGTACCAGACTTGGGTTTGGTCCCCTGGTTTCTGGTTTCCTTTCCACTTATCCCAGTCTAGGACGACCTTGAAGGGCTTATCGAAGGAGAGCTTGGGAATCAGTGTATCACTTCCCATCTCAAAGATTGGGTTTGTGAATTCAGTCGTTATGCTGGTGTGTCCTGAAGTGTTCTGTCTCTCCAGTTTCCACCACATTTTAGTCTATATGCCCCCATTCTTGTTTCCCTTTATGTAAATGGCCAAGGGGGGTAAGTTTAGCATGGTTTCCATAGCAGTTGTTGGCGTGCTTTGTAACGATATGATTTGATATTAACGGCGAGCAGGAGATGTGTCGCACTCTTTTTTATTTCAGGTATTTTATCGATGTGGGAATTATTTCTATTTATTTCAGGCATAGCTGATTATATTTTTATGCGACCGAGCTCATTGTTAAAGGCCTATCCTCTACATTCCATTCCTCCTTGTAATTAAATCCTGCTTGTACTGTGTGACCTACGATAAGTGTTAAATTCTACAGGTACTGTTCTTTTAAGGTGGTTTAGAACGAATACTCACTTATGGTTGTAATTCATCGTCCTAGATTTCTTTTGTGGTTTCATCTTTTGTTACGAACTATATTTGTCATTCTCATTGAGCTTTGTTTGTTGTTTATGTCTTAGTAAGGTTAGTTATCAAACGATAGGTTATCGTAGTGCCAACTGTTCTAAATATCACTAGTTCCAGTTTTAGTTCCTTAGTTAGCGGTTAAAATTTGAATTCTCTCTTAAGATTCCTTCTTCTTTCACGTGAACCGTCTGTAAGGGAGGAGCACTGTAGCTCGTGTAGCTCGCAATCAGTGCCTTTGAGTAGCCATTTTGATATGGAGTTGGTGAATTTTGAGTAATAGTCGATTTATGGCTTGCTGAGGTTTATTTTCACGACTCCGACGTATATTTTTTCGGATGTTAAGCTACCGAGGTATGATTTCCACATTTGGGACACCGTTTCGTCGGGATGTATAACTGTACCCACGTGCTGAAGCAATAGGTTAACGTGCATTCTTTTTGTCACCGTTAAGGTATTTGTTTGACTTCTTTTTTTATTTCATTAGATTCTAGTGTGAGTGTTTTTATATTTCATTAGGTGGATCAGTCTGGGACCTAATTTTCCTCCGGCCAAGTTTACCAATTAAACGAGGTAGTTCGAGTAACCCCAATCACCTCGTATGCAAGCATCAAGTAATTCGCTCCTGCAATTACAAGTAGCCAAGTGTACGACAGACTGTAAGTTCTCTTTGCACATTACTTAACCACAGAAGATATCTGCAACTTGCGGTTCATCTGATATAAGCGTATGCACCTGATGTAATTAATCATTGTTAATAGATAACTTATCGTAGAGTATCACACAGTTTTAATTCACTTATGTATTTAAATTATTCTGTAATTTTCTGAAGTTTATAGTAGTTCATACTTTAACGTTCACAAATCATCATCATTTAAGGTAAATTTCCATACTTATTGGTTACACTGAAGGATAATAGATGACGTTGGTATTTAACAATTAGTCAAATTTATAATCAATTAAATTCAAAAGTATTTTTCGTCAATAATAAATATTATTATAATAAGTATTTTCTTTTGGTAACTTTTTTATCGATTATGGATATTATATATATTAAGGTATTTAGTATGCGCATTGTAAAACTTTAAACATACGTATGATTTGAGTTGCTTGTTTAACAGGTGTATTAAGTTTAACGTTTTTAATATCTCTGATGGAGATTATTGGTCGATTAAATATGTGAATTTATTTTTACCCAATTCATATATTTGAGTTTGTAAATTTGTTATATCCAACATCTACTTTTTTTTTATTTGTTATTAATATATATTTATTATATGTTAAACTATTGCATTTTCTTATCCATCTAAATATTTGTCGTATTAATTGTCGCGGAGCGTTCAAACCCTACGACGAACTAGTGCGTCCAACGGTTTCGTTATTTACCGAAATCTCCGGGTAATTAAATAACGTGGCGCCATATTTGTTGAGATCCTATTTTCCCCCACCCCACTCCTCGATAGGTCCTGAGTTAGGTCGCTTGGGTGATCCCGAAGATAAAAACGAATGGATGCAGGGAGGAATTTAAGTAGCTCTCGTGGATAATATTTTTTTTAGCATTACTGTAGTTATACCAGGTCCGGGCTTTTGTTCAAAATTTGCGTCACAGCTTTTTGTCGCCCCAGTGATACACAGGCAGGCCAGCCTCTGTACCTTTGCGAGTTTTGCACTTGCTTGCTTCTGTGTAGTTTTGGTCCACCATATCAGACAACAATAGGTTAGCATAGGTCTTACCACTGCAATGTACAGCCACTACATCATACGTGCCTTTAATCCCCATGTTTCCCCAATTGTTCTGCGCGTGGTCATTAGGGCTCGTTTGCACTTTTCTATCATCTGTTCAAGATGTTTATTCCATGTTAACTTTGAGTCAAGAGTTCATCCTAAGAATTTAGCCTCTTGACTTAATTGTACAGTTTCATTGCGTTGGTGATTTTAAGCCATCCAGCTTTCTTCTTTTCGTAAGTGGAACTAGTGTCTTTCGCAGGATTAACTCTTAGGTTTTCCTGTATGTACCATCCTTCCGTTGTTTTCAGAGCATTTTGCATAAGTTCTGAAATAGCACTTGCACATCTTCTCCTAGTGAGTATTGCTATGTCACCTGCATACCCCTGGGTATAGTGGCCTGCATCGTTTAAAGTTACAAGCAGTTTGTCGATGACGAGATCCCACAGTAGGGGCGACAGAACCTCCCCTGTGGGCATTCCCTGCGCACCAACACCTGCATCGTGTCACCTGCTAGTGATGCTTCAATGAGTCTTCCTTCCAGCATGGCCCTGATCCACTTACAAATAGTGTTTTCCACGCCACGGTTGCTGGCAGCTTTTATCATTGAGTTAAAGGAGGTGTTGTCAAATGCTCCTTCTATGTCCAGGAATTCCACTAGTGCAATTTCCTGGTTGTTGATAGCTGCCTCTACTCTTGATACGAGTTGGTGTAAGGCAGTATCGCATGATTTTCCTGTCTGGTATGCATGTTGATTAGGTGTAATGGCCTCCGTTCTAGAGAGGTTTCCCTAATGTATTTTTCCAGCAGTTTTTCCATTGTTTTCAATAAGAATGATGATAGGGTTATGGGTCTGTAAGCTTTAGCCTCCGAATGCGAGTATATATCCTAGAGCTAAGCTGGCTCTGTACAGCTTACATAGCAGCGGTGCTATGTATCCTTCTCTCCACTGTAAAAGTACTGGGAGTATATGATCTGGTCCAGGGAATTTGTATGGTTTAAAAGAGTTAATAGCCCATACTACCCTGTCGTATGTTATTACCCTTTTGGCCAACGTCCAGTAGCTCCTCTCTGCCCTCTGAGGGTGATTTTCAGGATTTTTCTGATCGTGTATGTTGTCAGGGCTAACTTCTTCCGAGTCTGGGAAGTGTT